>VDFB02358865.1:0-41294 GCA_007258455.2 Sequoia sempervirens
ATCTTGATGATGAGGACAGAGAAGCTAGAGATGTGCTCAGAGGCATGGTTGCAGGCCAAGAACAGGTGGCGAACATTCTCCAGCAGCTCAGCACAAATGTTCAAAATTTGACAATGAATAGAGCTCAAGATCTTGATCGAGATCAAGAAGGCAGTATTCACAGAGAGCCTCAGAGAGTCATAGCTCCAACATGCACCTTTGAGAGAGCTACATGTCCTACTTTTACCAGAAATGACGCTGAGGAAGAGGATGAGGTTGAACAGGGTGGTGAGATAAACTTTCTGAGATAACATCATGGTTATACATGATGGAATAGGATGCGTGCCTCAGAGTTAGACACCTTAACCCCGATGCGATTCATGAGCGAAGAAATTATAGCGTAATAGGAGTGGCGAGGAGGCCTAAAGCAAGCAAAGTGATCTCAGACAGGCTACCAACAAACTAACCTTAGTTCACTATGATGGCAATGGTAGAGTTACAGCACGTGCCTGGGTGAGTAAGTTGGATACATTCCTGACACTACGTCCTATGCCAGAGGAAGATGCTATACGATTTGCAGCTCTCCACATTGATGGCGTAGCACATGACTGGTGGATTCATGGCATGGCTACACTACACCATGATAGGATTACCTCGTACCAGGAGTTTACTGATAGACTGGTAGAGAGGTTTGATAGACGTGATCCTGAGCTATTCTTCAGAGACCTTGCTCAGTTGAAGCAGTTGGGTAGCTTGGAGTCTTATATTGGTGAGTTCCAGAAGCTCTCGGTTATGGTTACCGGAATCTCAGAGAGGAGACTTGTCATTCTATTTGTAGAAGGTCTCCATGAGCCAATGAAAGGTTGGATGAAGGCATTCGATCCACCTACCTTGCACGAAGCTATGAGAAAGGCTTGTAGCATGGAACTTACAGCTTCACGTGGTAAGTTCACTTCAAATGCAGAAGCATCTTCATCCTATAGTGATAGCAAATCAGAACCTAAGGAATCAGAACAGATTGATGAAAAGAGGAAGTTTGCAGCTCCTTTGGACCGAGAGACAATAAATGATTTGCGTAGGAGGAAGCTATGTTTCTATTGCAAATCTCCTTATGACCAAAACCACAATTGTCCTCTTAAACCTAAGGGTACAAATAGACAAATGGAGTGGTTTTATGAGGGTGATGACATTGCTGATTTAACGAACCAGCAAGCTGGTTTTAAGGATGGGAGTATGTGATCTATCATTCTCGTCAACACAAAAGGTGAGAAGATAGAACCGAAGATTCTAGAGGAGGAGCATGAGCTGATTCAGGAGGATTATCATTTTGATTCTAGTCCCATGGGATCAGAGGGGTTTGATTGGGATCAGTACAGTTATGAGGCTCAGTTTGTACAAAATCCTCTTTATGAGGCGGATGCTACATCTTCTTGTGATAATCCGCTCTTTGAGGTGGATGCTGATTCTACTCTTGACCCTGATTTAGGCAAGAGCGTTGATCATAGTATTGGAGATTCCGTCAGTGCATCGAGATTTCAGACAGAGCTCGTTGAGGAGATTTCGAGTGTGTACATGGTCAGGAGTCTACACAGTTTCACTTTTAGTCATCATGTACATGACCTGTTTCAAACTCACAATTCTAGTATGCACGTGTTAGACATGTTGGATGATAGCCTATCTCGTGCGGTTTTAGGGAGCAAGTGTTGTCAGTGTTTTGACTTGCTTTCTTATGAGTTCCTCTCTCCTGTGACAGATGGTGTTGAGATTGACAGGGTACATCATGATGATCCAGTTGATCAGATTTGGGAGTTACAGGAGACAGTTGATGACAGTAGGGACATTTCACGACACTACCCTTGGGATCCTGGTGGAGTGGTGTATTCGTTGCTATTGAGATTGCTTGAGGACAAGCAATTTCAGGGAGGGCGGACTGTAATGTCCCCTTTTTCAACGTGATCTTGTTTTGCGATGGTTAGCCTTTTCTTGGACCCTTGTGGGCTAGCTGGATTGGTTAGAGGGTCAGTGGTACTTTCTGGAGAGTTTGATCGTTCTGGTTTTCAGAGCCCAATGACTGGTTCACAACAGGCGTTGGCAGTGCAGGAGTCGACAGCTTCTGACGGCACAGGATTATATGGTGTTTTGAGTGAGTTATGGGGTTTTAAGTGATTTAAATATTAATTGATTTAATATTTAATTATAAAGTCAAATTGACTTTATATTTTTAAATCACTTAAATATTCTCTAAAAGTGATTTAATATCTTAAATCACTTAAATGAATAAGTGCGCCAAGTATTTAATTCATATACTATTGAAATGGATTAAATATTATTTTAAAAGATTTTAATATCCCAAAAGTGGCGTACTTTCTTGGAATGCGTGCCTTTGCATAAAAGGGCATTTCTGGCAATGAGAAACTCATCTTTTGACAATTTCAACTTTGCCTTGTGCTATTTCCTGTGCATTCTCCTGTGATCAGGGTTTGAACTATTTTTCCATTGAAGAACGATAACTCTTCAGTGTTGAGCACTTTTGAGGCTGTGAGAGATCAGCTGAATTTGTGCAATTTGTGAGAGCTTCATACAGAGGTTCTACTGGGCTTGAACTGTGTTTCCTATTGGATTTCTTCATCAGTTTCAAAGGGTTTTGGGAGATGGCGCCTTCATTTCATCTGGCAGACATCATACTTCTTGGCCGTACCTTCTAAGTGAGAATTCAGGTGGTTTGCAGTGAAGTGCGTGGCTCTTGTGCAAGGGCGTTTGGGCATTTCTTGGAGAAACGCCTTCTTTTCTGAGGGTTTCTCTTCATCATTTTAGGCGTTTGGCTTGTACTCTTCATCTGCCACCGTTTTCAGGCTGGATTTTGCATTCTGTAGCTTTCTACACCAGATTTGGTCAGTTTTTCACCATCTTGGCTGGCAAACTGGACTACTTTCTTAAATAAATAATCTGGACACTTCCGGGTATGTTTATGAGTTCTAAATCCATTGTTGAGCATATTTATTATCTTTTGTATTGTCAATTCGCCTGAAATAACTCAAATTTACATTTTATATGCATTTATGCTGTGCGCCCCTTCTCTTCTGTCTATTAAACTTTCTCTAAAAAACTAAATAACACTAAAAGACTTAAGAAAAATTGAGGGTTTGAGTTGAGAGCCAGCAGGGCTCATCACAATTCGCATCTCTTTATTAAATGCATAGTTTATCAAAGGGAATGACTCTTCATTAAGACGCATATAATAATTAAATAGACAACGGCCACATTTAATTATTATCTTCATGCATTCTGGGCTGGAAGGTATTTGCCTGAAGCTGCCACGATCTTCAACACTCAAATGTGTTACTTTACAAAGAGTTGGAAAACATATGCTTGTCAAGTTCATATAGTAGCTGTGTTTTTTTGTTTTCAAATTTTCCAATTTGGGTTTTATTAATTTGAGAATGTCAACTTCTGTAGTGTATATGAAAAGTTATAAGTAAACAATTGGATAGGATTTTTTGAGTAAAAAATATTGTGTCTTTTGAATGATTGTTGTGAGCTACAATATGCACATTAATATGGTGGTCAGAATCTTACTGTATTGTTTGTTTACCTTTGAAGAGTGCAGTATTATTGCTCTCAAGTTGTGCTAAGGTTGGTCATGGTTTGAGTGGTCTGGGTAGGTTTCTCATAATATTTGGAAATTGGAGATCGTCATTGCAAATTAACAAGCTCATTTCTTTCTTTCTCCCTACACTTCCATAAGGCCCTAGGCATATGTGCCTCTTCCTATTGCTCATTATGTATTTTGGATTTTGATACTATATTGTAGTCATCGATGATGAAATCTTGCATTGTCATCGAGGTGTATGGACCATGTACTTTTTGTTTATATGTATATGTATGGATTTGTATATGTTTGGACTCACGTGTTTTGGTACTACTATCATACTTGTCAATGATGTTTTTGTGGATTGTCATCAAAGTGTGGATTATTGTAACTAGCTTCTTATGTGTGGTTTGCTTTATGCTTGGGCTCTGTAGTGTTTTAGTTTTACTATGATATGTGATTATCAGATTATGTATCAGTATAATTGTATATTGTCATTGAGTTCAGCATTGTTAATACTTGGGTAAAAGTGTTATATTTTATTTCTCGTCTTGCTCAACTTTGAGCTACAAGATGTGTACAGTGTGATCCAGTGAGCTTAAATCTGAATTGGTTGATTCTGGATTCCTGAGTCATATGGAAAACCCATAAAATATACTTGCATGTTCTATAGTTTGTTTTACTCCTGTGACTAGTTTTATTTAATCAATTTTCATAATTTTATTAGTGTAGTAACGAAATGAATTTTATGCTTGTGATGGATTAAATTATAGTTTTATCTGTTTCACAATGTATTTAATATCATCATGTAAAATAATTGGACATATGTTTAAATCAGAAAATTGTATTATTATTTCATGCAAAATATATATGTTTCCTGTCTTGCCCCATTGTGAAAATAAATGTAAACATGTGTGTATTGTTAAAAGAATGCAAAAAGTTCATTTTTATGAAATATCTTGTATTTTATTTGATTTGGGTGTGAAAAGGAGAAAGGGGCTTTTGTGAAAAGTAAATTTGAATAAAGAAAAAGAAAAGACAGGATAGTGGGGCATGGGAAAATTGGGAGGACTGCATATGTTTGGGTGTTGGAAATTTTAGGGCTTCTTGCCTACACTTTTTCCTCTCTTCTCCCCTTTGGCTGGGTATAGGAATTTGGGGCAGCTGGTTTTGTTGTTTGGCATTGTGTTGAGGAAGGAAGGATCATTGAGCTGTAGTGGAACAGCAGCAAGAAATTCGCCCTTTGGTGAGAGTATGTTTTGTGAGGGGTTGTATTTGGCATTTTATTTTGTATAAAAGATTACATGGGAGATTTGTTAATTTAACAATCCCCATTGTGTTATTTTGGGATTTTTGCATTTTGTGCCAAAACCATGCAAAAAATTTCCCAATTTTTTTATGTGATTTGAAAAGAGCGTTTCTTGTGCTCTGAGCTTCAAAAGGGTATGCTTAGAATTATTAGACTTGAAATTTGAATTTTGGGTGGGGTTTGAGCTTCCTCCATTGCTTTGCTGAAGACTGTAATGTTGATGAAAACTAGAACTTGAAATTCTGTATTCAAGGATGCATTGTATTTTGTGGGAAGGGAAATAGAATGGTGAATCTTTTGGACCTATGTGGGTGTCATGTTTTCCATGCCATACCTTTATGTGTATTTGACTATGTTAACTTTGGATGTGAGGGCTCTAAGCTGGAATGGAGTAGACTCTCATACCCATCCGCTTGTATGTTAAGCAAAGTTGATCATGGATATTGGGATGGGCATACATTCCAATGTCAATATTGTTGAGGACCTCCATGGGTATGGGGCCATGCTCGTGAACTTCCACATGGTTGATAATCATGATGGCACTCCATTGCTGGTACCTACGACAACCCTACTTCCATTTTGTACATTGGATTGCATATCCAATGGGTGCTTGTGATTTCATAACATATGTCTGATTGGTACATATGTTCTATAGTTTGACTTTGTTTTACTCCTGTGACTAGTTTTATTTAATCATTTTTCATAATTTTATTGTGTTAACGAAATGAATTTTATGCATGTGATGGATTAATTATAGTTTTATCTGTTTCACAATGTATTAATATCATCATGTAAAATAATTGAACATATGTTTAAATCAGAAAATTGTATTATTATTACATGCAAAATATATATGTTTCCTGTCTTGCCCCATTGTGAAAAGAAATGTTCTATGTCACTAAACTAGTAAGCAATTGATTTGGTAGTCCAACAACACACACACCAAACATGGGGGTTGAATATACACATACTACTACATTATATACAAAGTGATTCCAAGCAAGTATACATGAGAGATATATAGTCACTAGTCAATGCATACACAAGTAAGCACACATGAAGGTGTAACCAACACCATAAGTGTATACACATGAAATGTCAACACATCATACAAGATGTAAATCAACATGATGTAAATCAGACATATGTTATGATATCACAAGCACCCATTGTGAAAAGAAATGTCAACACATCATACACTATGCAAAGTCCCAAATACATGATGTAAATCAACCTCTGAAGTCCAATGCAAGAGTATGTCAAAGTCAAAATTGGCTCCAAAATTGTCACGTTGTGCAATATGTAAATCAAACTCCAAAATCCAAAATAAAAATTGCAAATTGGACTTCAAAGTCCAAATTCTAAAGTGGTAAATCAAAAAGGTTCAAGGTTGGTCTCTTGAAATTGGATCTACATGTGCAAATTGTCTATTGGAATCTGAAGCGTTGGATACCTACTTGTGGGAGTTTGGCATTTGGCATAGGATTCACATATTGCATGTTGCTAGTCATGCATCGACAACTAAAGTTCAAGCCAAGGTAGGTTGGGTTTAAAGACCAAGATTGTGCAAATTGGATCCAAAAGTCTGAGCTAGGTGCAACTGGACCCCGAAGTTCAAGCTTGTGCACATCAAACCCCAAAGTCCAAGCTAGTGCAGATTTGTTCTTGCTTTCTTGAATCCCAAGATGCCAAGAGAATGGCTTGATAAGAAAGTCACAGGGGCTTGTAAATTGATATGGGAACCTTGACTCTCCACCAAATCTTCTTGTTTGAGTCAAACATAGTGATTTTGGCCCGTGTTGTAGCAAATCTTATGCTTATATCACCATTCTTGGTGCATTGGCATGAGCGCTAGATGGACAATCACGTTCTCACAGCACCTTGAGCACATAGGTGTGCATTGTGCATTTGTGTCACAAAAGAGTTATTTGTCCAATTTTTGTCATTTAATATCTTAGGCGAAAGCTTGGGGCACTACACTTCCTCTAGTTTGAATTTTCTCTTAAACATTAGTTGGATTAGAATTAGAGTAGGCTTAGACTAAAAGTTTCTTTTCAATGTCATTTTGAGCTTCTCAAAAAAGCATTCAACGATATTGTTATAGTTTATTGTTTTCTTTGAACAGAGCTCTAATCTTACTTCAAAAAATTAATCTAGGGTGGTAGTCCAAAGGAGTAATGCAAGTAGGATATCCACTTGTCCATACAACCCAAATATAACTAGAATCCTCTTGTGGAGTGTGAATTAGGAGATTCTAGTGAACAAACCAAACCTATAAGAACAAATCTACAAACTTAAGGAAGTAAAATCCCTTTAAAATGAGCATCCACTTGCTCCCCAAGTTGGTGTGTCAAAAGACATATCAACATTTTGTCATATCCCCCCCCAAGATTGAAATAAGATAATAACTATCATACTTTAGTATTAAAATACGATATAATTAAAAAAAAATACAAATAAATAAAATATCAAAAAATAAAATAATAGATGTAATCTAAAATATCTTTATAATTACAATTATCAAATATAATTAGAATTATCCAATGATAATATTAGAATTACAAATATTATTATTAAAATACACATAATTATTGTAATGTCCCCTTCCTAGGCAGTTCAGGTGATTCAAGGGTTAGCCTATCATTCAGACCCTCGTAGGCTAACAGATGTGATTAGAGGGTTGCTCTTGGCAATTACCTTGCATTGTGGGACATTACTCCATCGATTGATTCAGGTTTGGGCCTTTGCAGAGACTTACAGAGTGATATTCAGGCACTTACTATTTATAGTAAGTCAGGCAGACAGGGGTTACTATTTCTGGCAGGGCACCTGGTTCAGTTGGTCATCTCAGTTTCGACGGTTCAGTTGGTCATCTCAGTTTCGACCCAGTTTGACGATTTGATGAGCAAACAGTGAATACGAGAGCATTTGATAATTATTAAATTATTATTAATTTGACTTTATAATATAAAGTCACTTTAATGAAATATTAAAGTATTAATTATTAATGGAAAATTATAAAGTATTTAATACTGTATAATAAAGGAGCATTATTATTATTAAATGAGTATTTATTACTCACTTGATATGGACGCCATTTATTAATTAAAATGCCTAAATCAAAGAGGAGCGAATTTATATTATTAAATGCATTTAAATTGCTTTTTGAGAAGGGGTCGAATTTTTGAGAAAAGGTATATATTTTACCAAAGACAAATCGAACTCATTATTGATGATTATTCTAATTTGTCTTTTATTCTCTCTGAGAACATTGGAGTTTGTGAAACAAGGGTTTCTGCAAATTCACTCATCATTGGATTTTGGAGAACGTTCCCTCTTCAAAATCAAACATACTGAGGCTGTGAAATACCAGTTGAAGCTTGTCCATCAAGGTGACTTTATTCAAAAGTCATATTTGTGCTTACAGAGGAAGAATCAGAAAGGTGTTTTGAGAAAAACGTATTCATCAAAGCAAGGAATCGATTTGTATCTTTTTGTTTCAGTATTCTGGCATCTCTCTTCTCAGCCGTACGGCCTCTTTGTTTGCTGCCATAGCCGTACTCTTTCAGCTGGAAGGCGTGTGGATTTTAAGCTTGAAATGCCTTGCTTTTTGTTGCATTTTCTCTTCCATTGAGGTCGCACAATTCCTTGGAGGCCTTTGTGATCAATTTGGAGCTGGAAATCTTTATCTATTGTGCACATTAGATGCTACAGCTGGTTATCAGATCACTGCAATAAAATACCAGGTTTCTTACTCAATTAAAAGTTGCTTTTTTTTCCTATGCATGCTTACCTTTTGGCTCACACATCATAGATTTATTATTGTAATTGATTTGCAAGATAAATAGGGTCTTCTGGCACCAATTTATGAGTTCATTTACTTCAAATTCGCATTCTTGAATTTATCATAAATTTTAGAAGCAATTTATGCAAAATCGTACCATCTCTTTTATTTGCAAAAACCACAAAAAAATCAAAACAACAAAAAAACAAACAAAAATTTGCATTCGCCATCAATAGTCAGGGTTGAGAGACACCTAGTCTCTTACAATTATAGACACTATATTAATTCTGACCAAGATTACATAACAATTATAAATGTTATTAATTATCAAATATAAATGGCATTAACCATCAAATGAACCAAGTCCAATTCATAGACTGAATATGAAATATAAAATAAACAAACATAAAATATATAAAATATAAAATAAACAAATAAAATAAAATGAATAAATGCCAAATAGAAAATACCAGTTCATGAATCGACTCCTAACACAATAATTAAGTTTGATTAAGTTGATCAATATTACAAAAGCTTAAGGAGCCGACCCATATTACTAATACTTATGAACCGGTTCCAAAAGAAGCAACGAATGAACAAGGGACACACCCAAATCGAGACTCTTGACCGGGTCCATAAAAGGGAGATTAATGTAATGTCCCCTTTAAGCACATTTTAGTGACCGTTAGCCTTTCCTTGGAACGGAGGCTAGTCGGAAGTTAAAATTAGGGTTTCCTAGAGGAGGTCATTGTTAGGAGATGATAGTTTTAATGGAGTTCCTTCTAGGTTTTGAGAGGGCTTAGCGGTGATATGCTCGTCTCAGCATTCAGAGTACTTTTGGAATTTACTATTTTTAGTAAATTCTATTTTTGGCAGTTTCAGATGACTCAGGTTGGTTGACTTCCGGTTTCAGATTGATCAGTTGACTTCATCAGTATTGGCTTCAGGGCATTTTCAGAGAAATGAGTTAAGTCATTTAAATTAAAAAGTCACGTTAAAATGTTATATTTTAATGTTGACCCTTGGCTTAGACTTAATGACTTAATGTTGTTTTAAAAAGGGGGTCATTGAGGGTGGCGCCCTCATTAAAAGAATATTTTAATATTCCCTAAGTCAAAGCAAGATTATGATAGGCGCATATTTCAAAGTTGAATATTTAAATGAAATATTAAATCAAGAGCTTGAAGGCAAAAGTACGCCCATCATTGAGGAGAGGGGATTTTGACCTAAAATCAGATTCTAGGGTTTCGTGAAGTCAAGCGAAGATTATAAAAAGGAGTCTTGTGCATCATTTTGGTCATCTTGGAAAAATACACCGTTATGCTGCCGGATTGATTCTGGATCACTTCGAGGGATGAAGACCTCCTAGTATTGGGCATCTCTTCTCGTTTGTAAGACAACGACTAGTGATGATTGTTAGTCTAGTGTGAGTTCTTGGAATTATTGCATTGTAATCCGCATTCATCCATTTAGGATCAGTTTGAGCATATTAGAGTTTTCTGTTTTCAGCATCTTAGTTTTTGCAGATTCGTTGTTTTATTGCTAAATCCAAAAATACAAAAATATGTCTTATGGGTATTGCATAAATTCATTGGTCTAGACTAGGCGCCTCATTGTGCAAGGTTGTAGATTTTTTGAAGCATTGTCAGATTTTATAATTGAAAATCGCCCCTGTACCTGGGCCGTACCATCTGCAGATTCTTGGGATTCGTGCCATTAAATATAATCTGATCTTTGGTTCTGTTTCTTGTTCCTAAGCTGGACGCCATCATCCTACTTGTGTTTTGCATTCAATTTTAGATTGTTTGATTGAGTTTTAAGGGAGATACGAACTTTCCAAGGAATATCTATGTGCTGTTCTATGATGAAAAACACAGGTCTGTCAGACAGATTGAAGAAATCTGCATCTTGTTCTTGACGAGTGTGAAAGGATCTTAAGATCTTGCGGCATACTTCATCGTTGGTGGGCAAGCTTCAAAAAGGTTGGATCTATTAATTAATTCCTTCAATTTCAGTCTCTTTTCTCAGCAAAGGAATGTTCTAATATTATTGCAAGTCTCACATATGTTGAATTGTAATTGATAAGCAAGTTGTAATCTTTCAAATTGTATGCTGGCAGTAGTACTGTCGGTCTTAGATTCTTGCTCAGTCAGATTGTAATGTTCTCTCTTTCAGCATTTTGATATTGTATGTAATCCATCTCCGCCCTATGGTCGCTACTATCCCATACTGGGTTAGAAAGCACATTCTGGGTGTTGAGAGTCTTTAGCTTTCAGCATTTTCTTTCAAGCAGTAGTTTGTTTTCACTCCGTCATATGGTCGCCCCTCACTCCGCATTGGATTGGGTAGCACATACTTGACGTTGAGTTCTTTCCTGCAAGTAGAATAGAAGATCCTCTGACCAATGCTCGCCATCATCGGCGCCATTCTGGTTAGAGTTGCTTTCTTGCACGTTTTGGTTTTCTCCCCTAACCTTAACGGGTGCACTGCTTGTAATTTGTAAATTGAAAGCGAAAAATTTGGCTCGGTATATTTCATAATGCAAGACCAAAAAGGCATCAATGGGAAAAGAAAGAGTAAGTACTAATCATCTATGATGCTGGCTGAAGAAGAGGGTCTTCTACATCACATTGTGGAAGAGAAGAAAGAATATATTATAGGGATTATATTCTCTGAGATCTGATCATAAACAGACAGCAGCAGCATAAGGGTTCTACTCGCACTATAAACATTCCCAAACCCAAGGTGATCACTTGGGATTGATAAATTAGGGCAGATTTAGGGTTATCCCAAAAAGGGGACATTACAAGTGGTATCAAAGCACCATCCTGCCAGCCTGAGGGATAATAGTTGATGCAACCAAGCCAACGAACTTTAAGGGCCCTAGAAAGAGAAAGGAAGAGGACTATGGAGCAGGAATTGAGAGCATTCATGGAAAAGAATGAACAAACAAATCAGGCCATGCTCCAAGCCTTCCAAAACATAAACAACAACCTTAGCATGAGACATGAAAGGGAAAGCACCCCTAGCCAATCTGAAAGTAATCATAACACTACAATGGGATCAATCCCGAGTACTAATGGACCCCATTTCTTGGCCGAAGAGAGTTCTTCAGGGGAAAATGAAAGAACTAACAATCCAAATGTACGTGAACTTGCCTTAGAATATGCAGGACTTGATCCTTAAGTCCGAAAAAGTATCCCCTTCACAACATATTGTGAAGTTGCAACAAAAAATGACCATAGGGGTAGAAACAATAGCCCAAACAAAGATATACAAAGCAAAATAGGAAAACTATCCATCCTTAACTTTGCTGGGTTGGGAAAAATTACAGCCCATGCATGGATACAAAAACTAGAAACCTACCTAACTCTTTGCCCCATGACAGAGAAAGATGCCATTACATTCGCAATACTACATCTAGAAGGGGGGGTGCATGACTGGTGGCATCATGGCCTAATTACCCAAGATCGCAAAAATATCAAGGCCTATGAAATCTTCAAGAAAAGACTCATTGAAAGGTTTGACCAAACTCATCCCCAAAAATACTTTAGGGAGCTAACCAAAATAAGACAAAGAGGGACCCTTGAGGAGTACATTTCCGAATTCCAAAGACTAGCAATCATGGTCCCGAGTATATCCGAGGAGACTCACTTACCTTTTTATAGAAGGGTTGTCGGATGCCACTCGTGGCCTAGTGAGCACCCTAGATCCCTCCACACTTCAAGAGGCAATCCTCAAGGCCACTCGACTGGATACCGCCCAAACAAGAGGAAAATCCTCTTCAAGTAGAACAACATCAAAAGACAAACACTTCTATGGGGAGGAGAAGCACAAAAGAACACTCCTTTCTCATAACAACCGAGAAGAGCTTCAAAGGAAAGGACTATGTTATGAATGTAAAGAAAAGTGGGAACAGGGTCATATTTGTAAACAAGATGAAGGTAGAGAGATGAAAACATGTCATAAATGCAAAGGGGAATGTAAGGCGGAACATGTTTGTAACCGAAGTGACCTAAAAAGGAGAGATCTTTGTTATAGATGCCAAGAAAAATGGGAACCAAGACACATATGTGGAAAAGGAAGCCGAACATGTAATATAGAGGCAATGTCCGAGGAAGAAGCAGAAGGAAATCCAAACAAGAAAGTCAAGTACAATGAAGGAGATCTCAAAAGCAAAAAAGACCATAAACAACTAGAGCTTTATGGATGACTAATCCCCCTAATGAGAATTGTAATATGCCCTAAAATCCCTGGGGTTTCCTTGTCAAATAAATGGAAAACCTCTTCATAAAACATCATGTAGGTATATGACATACTTCTAAATCTCATCTTGGTATATATGTTCTTACTTTAAAGTTAAGTGATGTTTACGACATTAAAGAAAGGTTTTAGTTAAAATGGTTTTTGCTTGAGGACAAGCAAATTTAGGAGGGGAGGACTGTCATATCCCCCCCCCCCAAAAGATTGAAATAAGATAATAACTATCATACTTTAGTATTAAAATACGATATAATTAAAAAAAATACAAATAAATAAAATATCAAAAAATAAAATAATAGATGTAATCTAAAATATCTTTATAATTACAATTATCAAATATAATTATAATTATCCAATGATAATATTATAATTACAACTATTATTATTAAAATAAACATAATTATAGACACTATATTAATTCTGACCAAGATTACATAACAATTATAAATGTTATTAATTATCAAATATAAATGACATTAACTATCAAATGAACCAAGTCCAATTCATAGACTGAATATGAAATATAAAATAAACAAATAAACAAATATATAAAATAAACAAATAAACAAATAAAATAAAATGAATAAATGCCAAATAGAAAATACCGATTCATGAATCAGCTCCTAACACAACAATCATTACACAGCAATTAAGTTTGATTAAGTTGATCAATATTACAAAAGCTTAAGGAGCTGACCCATATTACTAATACTTATGAACTGGTTCCAAAAGAAGCAACGAATGAACAAGGGACACACCCAAATCAGAGACTCTTGACCAGTCCATAAAAGGGAGATTAATGCAAGACCAAAAAGGCATCAATGGGAAAAGAAAGAGAAGAATAAGTACTAATCATATATGATCGCTGGCTGAAGAAGAGGGTCTTCTACATCACATGGCTGAAGAGGAATAAAAGAAGACAGAATATATTCTGACTGGGGATTATATTCTCTGAGATCTGATCATAAACAGAAAGCAGCAGCATAAGGGTTCTACTCGCACTATAAACATTCCCAAACCCAAGGTGATCACTTGGGATTGATAAATTAGGGCAGATTTAAGGTTATCCCAAAAAGGGGACATTACACATTTCCCAATTTTAGATCAATGCTTTTTGTGGGTAAAAATCTTAATATTGGAATTGATAGTGTTTTGGGGCCGCTGACAATTAGTAATAGCCGATGATATGGTTCAAAGCTATATTGAACTGTGGATCTATAAAATATAGGCTAAGAGAATCATATTTGTATCATTTGAAAAAAATTTATACTAGCCTCCAAAAAATGCAAATTTGATCCTTCCCTAAAAGAATGCAAATTTACACCACATTTAATTGTTTCCTCTCAAATCTTCTGGCACTTTAAAATTGAATATTCCTTGTTTATCAAATTCATTGATATCCTTTCTTATTTAAGTTACTGAGAACTATAATAAATACTTCGCACAGGATTTGTTCATGGTCCCTATTTATTGCTATATTATGCGAATGCATACACTTGGAAAATTCCATCAGGAATCACTGTCTACTCAAAGTGCCAAATCATATGAGTGGAATTAGTAGTTATTTTTCCAGATTAATATCCCAAAGTTCAACTATGTTCAAATTCAATTTCAATTGTGGTTCTCTTTCATAGCACAAAACAAGCAGTAACCCTTTGAACATGCTTATATTTCACTAATGTACAGAACAATAGGAAATGTATTTCTTCCATCCATGAAAATATATCTCAGGTTGAGAAAGCAGAAAAGGAAAGAAGAGATAGAGTACCTGTTCAAGAAGCCCTTCATTAGAAGAAGATTGCCTGAAAATCTGATGAGTCCCCTTCTCTCCAGACAATAAGCCATAAGCAAAGCGCCATTCGAATTCTATAGTTGACTTGATACCTACCTCAGCCCCAGAATATTTTTCAACTACTCTTGTTTTATAACCTTGTTTTTTAGCCCATTGCAAGTACATCCTCAGAAGCACGTCAACCCACTCCTGCGCTGGAAATGACAAATGTTCAGAACACAGCAAGATAATATGGTTTATGATCAAGTTGATGATGCCACAATATCAACAAAGAAAAAGCATTCACTCTCTTCAATTAAAGTTGCTATTATTTATTCTAACATAAATGCCTGTACCTCTTATCCTTTGAAACATGTAGTCCCGACCTTCCCATTTTTCTGAGATTCGTCATAAATATTGTTAAGGGAAATTACATTTCTAACAAATTGACAAAATTTAAAGAAAAGTAATTTCAGAAAAATCTACTTAGGACAATGAAAACTGTTGTTCAAGTCTGTGGTCTTAATGTATCTGCTAAACTCTATTACATCTAGTTTCATTTTCTAAATAAGATCAAGCTTTGATTTCATAAAATTACATTGTATATAGAATTCCCAGAAATCTAAGTTTCTAAAAAATTTTATTACCTGGTAGATTGTAGCAATCTTATTAACAAGTACTACTCAAAAATTGATATTGGGACTAATTCAAGAGGTCATGAACTGCAAAAAATCTCCAATTTCTCTGGATTTATGACAATATGGCAAAGCTTAAAGATCCTATGGTGAAATGACTGATCATGTTCTCCTTGGAATTTTCTTTTTAGGAGGGGAGGGTAAAATACTCAATTTATTAATAATTATAAATCCATATTTCTGAAGGAGAAGGATATTTATTATTTTTCCCTGCAAGATAGCCACATCAAATATAAAGGGACCACCGAACAATTGGAGGCTTAAAAGTTTGCAACATCATTGATTTATTAAATTCATCATTTCAAAAAAGAAAGTAAAAATGCTGTTTCAACTTAAAGTGGCTCTGGTTAAAACTTTTACTTGTCCCTCAAAATCTTGTACAGATCAAACTCTAAAAGATGCCCAGTCTGCCTAAGCCATACTCTGCACCACTTTTACCACAAACTCATATAAATCCCCTTCCTTGATGTCTTGTGCAACTACTCTTTGGTGATTTAATTCATTATTTATAAGACATTGTTTGTCATCACACTCTAACTTGTAGCTTTATTTTGGCATCTAACTAACCAAAAAGTGGTTCCCCTAGACTTTTGGCACATAGAAACATCAGATATTTTAGCAACATCATCATTCCCAATTTTTAAGGGAATTGTGCAATTTCCTTTCACTTAATATAAATTGTCATCTGCTACCATAATCATTCAAATTTCATGATGATGCTTCTTTGTCTTCAATAGTTTAAACCACTCCGTTGAAATCCATGTGCTTCATTGCTTCTAAATCAACATATCAATCATTATCCAAATCATGTGTCACCATGAAAACACATATCTCATAGTCATGTCTTATATATTCTTGTTGCATATGTATACATATATATATATATGGTAAACCTCTCACCTTTATTTCTAGCATAGTCATATTCGCCTATTTTTGTGTATATCATGAATCTCATATTCATGTCTTCTATATTCTTGTTACATATATATATATATATGGTAAACCTCTCACCTTTATTTCTAGCATAGTCATCTTCGCCTATTTTTGTGTATATCATGAATCTTCTTCAAGCAATCCCCTTTGAGGTGTTGAATTGTCCACAGTAAAATCAGTATTTATCTCATTACTAACCCTAAATCCTAAGATGTTGCCTCTTGCTTTTGTTATCTGATTGTCCTAGATAGCTAAAATCTAGGATGATCACATCATTGTTCTTCTAATCTTCTTGATTATTAAATCCTTTCTTGTGTAAGAACACCCCCGGAATTTTTTTTTGAGATTTTCTGACCAATGTGACTCATAACGAATCCAAACAAATGATAATGCCAATAACATTTAACACAGTCATAGCTTTAAGATGGTTTGCAATTAAACAACAGACTGTCATAATAATTGATACAATGATATATAGTTTTGCAAGCTAATGTTCACGCTTCATTGAATGATCACACTTGTCTTAGGAGATTTATACATAAATGGCATCAAGTGTAGACATGATAAATAAGTACCTCAGTACAAAGTGACAGAGAGTTGTAACTGCTGTAGCTGATAACAGAACTTTTTGGACTTTGGCATCACCCAGCACCTTAATATCTTGACATTAGAGGCTTCTACACATCCATAGCATGGTGTAAGGCCCCAATACCACCCCAATCTGAAAAGTATCCTAGGAAACTGTTGTTAAGGAGCTCAACTTGAAGTATGAGCTAAATAAGGCAGGTCTGAAGGACTGTCTGAGAGGTTGCAGGGTCTGATTTAACACCTATAACTAATTTTTAACAGCAGATAACATTCAACAAACACTCCAGCAGTGTCATGAACACTCCCAAATGTCACCAGCACCTTACAAAGCATGCCCAGCACTATTGACTCATAGGAATTTGTCTTTGGAGATCAAACAGATCTTGCTGTAGGTAATTTCTGAGCGCAATCAGTCAGCAACCAAGCAATATCCTGTTACCAGCTCTAAAAATAAGCTTTCCAAATGCAGCAATGAGTTCATGAATCACTCCAAACATCAATCAGCACACCAATACATACTCAGACCTGCCAACATCAATCCAAACTGCATATTTGCTACCTCCAATGAGTTTTATGCTCCTTATACCAACTGTAACAGCTAACTAGGCGCTGATTATGCACAGGGTGACTTGGTATTTAATCCATAACTCTCTTTCTTGAACTCCAAAATGCCTCCTATCACCTCCAACCACTCCAGCAGAGCAGGGCGCCACTGTATGGGTGAATTGCAGCCACGTTGAAAGCCAAAATAGGAACAAACTCAATGAAGAACTCCACAAGTACCCGTACAGCCTGCCAAGAGAGGGGCGATTTCTTTAGAAAATAAATGGCAACCTTTCACCTCACAAAATTTCTGCAAGAGGAGTTGCCCAGCTCTCGAAAAGCCATAGGAAAGATACCCACAACTCAGAAGTCAACATATCAGCCCAGGCGTCCATTTTGAGGGGATACGGCCTGCTATGTGAAGGGTACAGCCAGGTATAGATAGCACTTGTAAACTATTTTTCAAACACACCAAATCCTTTGGAAACTAAACAATGATAACCACACCAAAATACATACTTCAGAAAACCTCATAATCTTCATATTAGAAACCCTGGAAAAATCCAAAACTTCCTGAAATTCAATGTGTTTCCTGAGTGAAACACCCAAACAGCTAGGATGGATCTCGCACCATCGAAACTAGTGAAGGTTGATGAGGGTTTTCATCCTAAATCAATTCCTGGAAGAACTTAATGTTCACTCTGACTACATCCTGTTATGTGTGCACATTCGAATGAATGAAATGAGAGCCAAAACCCCTTTATATAGAGTTGGAGGGAAAAATAGTCTTTTTTTTAAATATTCAAATATTTTATTTTCCCTCAAAAAGGCCCCATTTATAATTTTAAAACAACTTGAGTCCCCATACACTTTTCCCTAGGTGTCCAACTTGGGGAAATATAATAACACTTTACAATATTTAACACTAAAGTGAATATTAAATCATTACTTTATAACTTTAGTGCAAATATTAAAATAATCCAAACCACTTAGCAGAAAGCACCGCCAAGGCATCGAAAATCAAAATTGAGAACACCAATAAGAAACTAACGTTGAAGAATGATGTTGAGTGCCAAAACGGGCACTTACTAAAAATAGCAATGTTCTCCAAGAACTATGGAGAACAACCCAGAAGGCCCACAATGCTACAAAGAGCGTCACCACAAACTTGAAAGCCAACTAAACTCCAAACCATCACTGGATGCTAAGAAAACCCTAAATTGAGCTCTCCAAGAACGTTGGAACTCTCCCAACTCACCTAGAAATTTTTGAAAAACCTCAAAAGTTGGCCAACACTCACAAAATAGTACAAGGTAAAAATGGAGACATTACATCTTGCCTCTTAATTTGGTAATAAAGGAAAATGCCTACTCCAAATCTTAACAATCTTTCAACATAAATTTTGCTCATGGAATAATCTTTCCACTCAAATCATAAAACTATTGCAAAAATTAATAGAACACAACATTTTTATATTCTATTAGTTAACAAGATAATAATTACAAAGAGGTTCATCTCCTTATAAATATATAGAGATTGGAGAAGAAACCACCCAAACAGATAAACATTACATGACTCACTAAAACTAAAAAGCGAATCTAGAAAAAGACAGAAAGAAAACACTTGCCACTAAGGTGGCTTTATTACAACTGTAAGCCTTATATTTTAATAATTTTTCTAATACACCCCCACCTCCCCCTCTAGTCTTACTTCACTAAATTCAAAACATAACAAACTAAAAACACTTTGAACTATGAATATGCCATTCTTCAGAAGCTTTCTTTTAAAACAGACCATACACCAAGTAGAACTCCATCAAGCTGCCTCGAACCTTCATAAAGGTGTAGCTCCCAAGCTAAATTCCCAAGTTCCTAGATTACCACCTTCCTGAACTCCTGAATCACAGATCTCCTAAACCATTGGACAGAATCCATGTTGAGATACTTCATTGAGCTCCATCAAGTTGTCTCATAACCCTCATAAGGGTATGACTCCCAAGATCACAAAATCCCAAGCTAACTAGGAAACCATCCATTGTAAGTTGTCTATATTGGCTTTCTTCCTATCTTCAAAGAACTAGACTTCTTTAAAATGCATAAAAAGCAACTTCTCCTTCACCATTGTCAACATCCAAAGGATCTTCAACAATGGATACATTAGCTCCTTTGAGTTTTTCTTTGAGAATATCATTTGCTCAAAATCTACAGTTCCAAGCTGTGTGGCCAATTTTCTTGCAGTAATAGCATTTTGTCCCTCTTTTATCCTTATCAAATCTTCTACTATTTGAGTATATCTACCTCAAGCTAAGGATCATCTATTGTATCTTCTATAATAGTTTTGTTTTCTTCAACTAGGAGAGTTGTAATCATGTCTTCCAAACTCTTAGAAGAAAGTAGACTAAGAGTAAAGATTACATTGTTGAATTTTGAAGGCAAACTATTCAGTAAAATAGCTTTAGCATCTTCCTTATCCACTACAGCATTGACCTCTGCTAGTTGTCGAAGAAGAAACCTTAGATTGTTCACATGGCTTGACAAAGTGATTCCATCAGCCATCTTGAACTTGAACAGTTGAAGCTTTAAAGAGAGTTTTGCATTAACTGCTGCTGCTCCAAATAGTGTATTCAAATTCTCCCAAATTTCATAAGATGATTTTTCCAAATCTACATGATTTAACTCTGAATTGGGGAGGGCTAGACCAATAACGGCTTTGGCTTTATCATCTTTCCTCTACCATTCCAGTACTTTACTAGCATCTATAGGAAATGTCTCATTTCCATTAACTACTTCCCATAGATTCTTGTGCATCAATTGCATCTAAATTTTTACTTTCCAAGTTTGAAAGTTGAACCCAGAATATTTATCCAAAGGAATTTCCATTTCCAAAACTTATAGAAAACCCAAATAATAGAATTGAAAATCTTCAAACCTTAGCACACATTTTGAGGACACACTACAAAGTGTAAAAAATCTGCATAAAAATGTCACACAAAACATCCACTGCAATCCACAAGCTAGTCAGGCTAAAAAATTATAATAGAAGAAATACTCAGAACTTTAAACACCATGGATCCTTCAAATGCAAGTACATGCAACTCACATGCGAGTGCATGCAACTTACATGCAAGTTATTTTGCATGAAAATTTCTACACGATTCTTTGAGAAAAATCTGCCCACATACAAAAAAAAAGCCAACCCATGATTTAACCTTGAAACCCTCACAAGTTTTTGATTTTCCATAAGATTCAACTTTGTTTCACATGACTCCCTACTCTGATAGCATATTGCAAAAATTAATGGAACACAATATTTTTATATTCTATTAATTAATAGGATAAAAATTACAAAGAGGTTCATCTCCTTATATAGAGATTGGAGAAGAAACCAACCAAACGGATAAACATTACATGACTCACTGAAACTAAAAAACGAATCTAGAAAAAAAACAAAAAAGAAAACACTTGCCACTAAGGTGGCTTTAGTACAACTGTAAGCCTTATCTTTTAATAATTTAATATTATTCTAATAAAAACATGAGTTATGTGATATATGTGAAGCTTCAAAATTTATAACAAAACATCTTGAACTTTAGTTCCAAGCCCTTTCCTGTGATTACTACCAGACTTTACTTGCATAAACACTCATCAAATTAAATTGATTTTCTATGCCCTATATGTTTTTTTCAAATGATCTGCTATGGGGTCAGCATCCTTCATCTTTATTTTATGTAACTGATTTTTGAAATGCAGCAATTTAGTATCACAAAGTTTCATATAAAATCTCTTCAAAATACTTCAAGTTTGCTTTGCTTTCTTTACCTATTGAACTCAATACAATTTATTTGTGTGTTGATCTAGCTAAACAATACCTTTTTTATTAAACTTCAAAATGTCTTAGCCACCAATAAGTTCTTCATTTTATACTTCCACACCACACATTCTGGCTGTCATATAATCATTCATTTGGTTCTTGTATTTTCCGTTTGAAAGCATTGGCAACCCCAAGTAGTTTCTATACTTCCATCATAATAGAACCATTCCAAAGTTTATTATAAGCCTCAGACAAAGCAGTAAAATGATCAATCAGCTTCATTGGAGTAGTGGAAGATAGCTCAGAAGACACATGAAGCAAGTTTGATGAATCATAAGCTAGAAATTTTGAGAGAAGTGGAGTAGTTCAGAAATTTTGAAAGAAGACTACAAGAACATCTGGAAGTAAATGAGGATAAAACATAGTTGAATCTTAGATTATACCATTCAGAGTGTTGACCTATGGAAATATCAAAACTTTACCCTTACATAATTTCCCTGTGATTACTTATTTTCCAAAATTTATGTTACTAACATTGACTTTTTAGTGCAGGAGGGTCTACAAGCAATGAAAAAATAGGCCATTAAAACAAACTTTTATTTACAGTTCCATATACCTCAACTCCAGTCTATCAACTACAGATCTTTAAAATTTTGCCTCAAACAGCGTAGCATTGATCAATTTATAGATGGTAGTTCAGTCAAAATGGTCACTGTGGGTCAGGACGTGACTCAATACAAGTAGTGCTAGTGGCCGTATGTACCTGGCTGGTAGCCCCACATAACACGTGATTCCCAATGCTAAACAGTATGGTTCAAGCGTAAACCCAATACAGACCAATAGTGCTATAATTCTCACTTATAAAATAATAGCTATTCTGTTTTAGATTCAAAATAACCTTACATGATTGTTTAAAATGTTTGTAGCCACAACATTATTGCATATTGAGGAAGTTGTCTTGTCAACAGCATACCTGAGCATCATTGCCTACATCTCCAGCAGTAATAGTAAGGCAAGCACCCTCCTTATCATATGGTCCTGAAAGGTGCTTAGATAGCTCATAACGAACCAAAGACATATTTAAGTCTCCAACAATATTGAAGGCCTCATTAAGGAACCATGAATTTACTGCTTCTGTCTCTGCTAGTTGTATTAACAGTTCAGCATCCTTAGCCTGCAGAAATAAACCAGGTCACTACAAAGGCTAAACATCATAATTTTCTTGTGATTTCTAAAGAGTGAGGTAAATTATAAGTTAAATAATTCCAAGTGCATCACATGCTGTATGAGATCAAAGATAAAGGTCATAACACAACAGTCTCAAAGAAAACTATACATTCCCACCCATTCTAAACTCATCCTCAACCACAAAAAGAGTGGATTTCAGCCAGTTAACTATGGTTGCATTTATGTTTCCTTTTCAGAAGTTTACAACCTCAGCAAAAACTCATTCATAACCAAAATCTTCCAAATTTACATATCTAAAATAACATGTTACTACAGTTAAAGACATATTAGCCTTCTAATTTTGAATATATATGTTGACATCTTAGTAGATTAGCAGGGATATTAAGCACTGTCATCAATAATTTTCATATGCAAGAATGCTCAACATGGATTCCTTTGATTCCTCTTTGCAGGAGGAATTGCCAAAACTTGAAATTTCTGTGTGGAAATCAATGAAAAAAGATCTGGAGATGCATGAACAGAAAGTAGGCAGCTTTGGACTGAGGTAGCAACGAACTCTTCATGTTTCTCAATCATTTCCTCATGACAAAACAGACAGTATAAAGAATTATCTCTTCAACGATAACAAATGGATGCTTTGCAGAAGATTCAATGGATATCAAATCTGCCTTTCAGGAGCATTTCCAAATAATATATACCTTCTCTTATAGATGATAACAGACATTTTTCTAGAAAAAAAATCAGTCCATGTCAAATTCATAGAGGAACATGGGAATCATCAAATTCATCCCCATGGCATCCAATAAAGGTAATATAGGATGTTAGTTGCCTATCACTTCAATAAATACTTCATATTAACTAAGTATCTTGCAAAAAGACTAGGAGTTGCTGGGTTATTATAGCTGAAAAGTGAAAGACAAGTTTTTTAAGGGCAAATTCAATCTAACTCTAGATTAACTTACCTCTGCTTCAGAGGCTACTGAATAGGCTAACATAGCTGATCTAAGAATGTTATTCTTGAAGATAGATCTTGATAAGGATAAGGATAGCATTGACTGGAATTGTTTCAAATAATGTATCAGTGTAGCATTGGCCCAAGGCCTAGGCCAGCTGTCAAGAATCTCTTCTCCAGGACATGAGTAAAATTCCAAGTCAATGACCAGCTCTCATCCTCAATCCATCTCCAAAGATTGATTTGGTAACG
Source organism: Sequoia sempervirens (assembly GCA_007258455.2). NCBI lineage: Eukaryota > Viridiplantae > Streptophyta > Pinopsida > Cupressales > Cupressaceae > Sequoia > Sequoia sempervirens. The sequence continues at coordinate 23,657 of VDFB02358865.1, forward strand.
CCATCTTCTTTCCCTGTTACTGTGTCATCACAACAAATGCCCTTGGATATCTGTGGCCATGTTGCAAGCCACTAAGGTGCAGAATCAATTTAAGGACACATGTATCTTCTTGGTGGAAACAAAATGCATAAACTTCAATTTGTTGAAGACAGCCTTTTAGATTCTTTTCGGGATCAGAAGAATAGACGCGTCATATTAATTGAAAAAGTAGGACATGCATTGTACATATTGTCAGCTTTAGTTTGCATATAATATCATCTTGTCATTACAATTTGCACAAAAAATCATAATAACAAAGAGTTCTGAGTTTCAGTAATACCTCTGGGCCACTATGTTGACATCAGCCAAGCAGCTAACAATTGCAAAATCAAATTTATTTCTCAACTTCCCTCATTTATGCCATATTTGAGTGAGTTTTATCCTTCACTAATCAATCAAGAGGTTTGGGCCAAAAGAGAATGAATTAGAATCCAAGCAGCTAGTGTCAGTGACTTTGCAGTGTGAGATCAACGAGCTGTATACTGTATTATTCTGATGTAAAACTGCTGATATCAAAAAGGTATGGAGCTAATACTTGTTGATTTGTTTGGCCATCATAAATGCAGTTTTGACTGTCATAGATGCCAAGTTGACTGTTCTAAATTTTGTTTGGCTGCTACTAACTGCAATAAAAATTATATTTTTTTCTTGTCTTATTCCTTAGTACTTATGCTGCGTATTAAAAATCAGAAAATCCTTTAAGCACAATCAAATCCCCCGTGCATAATAAAATCCTTGAACATGATTGCATTAAACAAATTGAATGATTCGCTGATGATTGCCCATGGTGTCTGTTAGATTGAACAGAATATGAGGTACAATTTTGTTTGTGCTTGATTCTTCATTATTAGCACCAAGCATTCACCAAATTCATTTCAGTGTAACCAATTGAATTTTAATAAGATTGAGATCAAAAATTGCACTTTAGGTTGCTCCAGAGGTGCCCCTGCAACCCAGCCCAGTACCCAACCGGCCTTACCTTGGTCTTACTTTTTGCCAAGTTGGGGTCCAAGAGGGGCGAGCTGAGGCGAGACTAGTCCTCTGGGGATGCACGCAATCACCTGCAAACCACGTGCATCAGGTAAGCCCAGGCCTCAGGGTCGAACCTGGAACCTATGGGGAACAAACCCACAGCCCAAGCCAACTCCGATACCCATGCGGGTTCAGGTTGCTGTTATTGTTATTACAAGAACTTTATTATAGAAGCGGGTAAAGAAAGTGAACAAACAAAGGACATATATTGCCTAAAGGAGACATCGTGTTTTATCAAATTGAATATCCTCATGATTATGGCAGTCAATTTACAATAATCATGAAATGGACATATTAGCTAATTGAAGCAACAAAAAATTATCTTTAAAAGATAACACAATTGGACTTAAAATGGTGCAAAACTTATTCAGTGACAGTGTAGTCATGGAAAAGGAAAATTCTCCACCAAACAATCATTGGAGTTATCTTCTAGATATAGCTAGCTATAGCCGGGTGGTAACAATAGGCTAATTGTGTTTCCTTGTGCTCTAACTGTCAGCCTTGCGCTCTTTAATTTAAGGTCTATGTTCAGATTGTACTATGCAATAGAATGGAGTAAAGATATCGTGAAAGGCCGGTAATTCACTAGTTTTATTTAGTTGACCATTTAGAAACAATCCATAGTTTTAGCCTCATCATCAATAATTTCTGCCATTTTAACCTCTTTAGCATAATCAGGTTAGAAGGAAGTGTTTTGTATTGAACATAAGATGTGATACAAATATAAATGGCATGTAACACTCCAAGAGTCAACATCTTGTGTGAGGATGTTGCAAAGCATTAGCCTCAGAATCGATCCATGAGTAAACGTTCAACGTAAACATTTTTGGCTTGAATAAATAGAACATGTATGCATCATTCAAGTTATCTGCAGCACATGGGTTAAACTGTTTGCAGGTTTGCAAGGTTACTTTAAGTGTGTTTTTAAAGTATATAATGGTGTAATGTTAATAAAATAATGTAATGGCTCATTATAATAGTCTGTGAATTAGATAGAAAACAGGCAGTGCTTCACCAACCATTGTATTTCTCCATGTATGAGCTTGGAGGTCCTCCTTCCATTTCTACCAGTGAGTCAAAATGACAAAAGAGTTTAAAACAAGGCAATCCAAAAGGCTCAAAACCAGTTCGAGTGGCATCCTATCTCTGTAAATGCATTTCTCCATGAACAATGCTTTGTGAACAAGTTTTATTAAAATAATATTTAGTATTTATTTAATTAATGCTCAATGTTGTATAATATTGTAGATAAGATCATTTCTTCGATCTTCTGCAATTTCTTTTTAGAAACTTGCCATTGTTTGTAATCTTTGTACATTATAAAGAGATTTCATCTCTAATGTAAATATTATCGAATTTTTACCATTTGCCTCTTGTAATATGGTATCAAAGATAAATACGATTCTGGCGCCATCTATAAACTGTGAAAATCGAGGATTCTAAAATTTATGTTTTTTTCATTCAAAAAAAAAAAAATCATTTTTTTTCTAAGAATAAAATCGCGTCTTCTTCTTCTGAGAAAATTGTGTGGGGTTTTGTGTTTCCTTCTGGGCATTTTTCGTCACGACAGGTTTCCCTCTTGATTTGCGCAATCTCTAGGTGTGATTTTCAGTTGTTTTTGGCGTGTTCTTCTGGCAAAGGGTTTTCTCATCCTTCTGGGCGGTTTTCAATCGTTCTTCTAGCTGCGTTTTTTAATCTTTTTCTAGCCGCATCTTTGACTGCTTCCAGGTCATGATTTCTTCTTTTTCCTGGTCGCGATTTGTTCTTCTTGGTTGCAATTTTGTTTTCTTCATGTTTCCGATGCGACTTCTATCTGTTTCTAGCGCGCATGTTTGTAAAAAAAAAAAATTGGGCACGTTTTTGGAAGGTTTTGTCAGCCGCAATTTTCTACTGAGCCGCGTCCTTCTCTCATCTATTTTTGGCGCCTGTTCCTTTGTCACAGGTTTCTGCAATCTATGGAGGATTTTTTGTTGATTTCAAGATTTTTACCATTTTTTTTTTAAATAAATCCTCTGTGTTCACGGATTTTCAAAAAATCGAGCTAGGGTTTTAAATAAATCCTCATATTCAAGCCCAACAAAAAAATTTCTGATCACAAATTTTTTTTGGGTTTTTCGAGACGATTTCTAGGTTGTCTTCCGTTTTTTCTAGGTGCCCGTATTTCGAGCATTGGAATTTGTGCAAGTGGGGTTGTCTCAATTTTTGTACCTGAAACTACCTCAATACATTGGTTCTGTGCATTCAATTTTTTTAGCCTCTTCTGTATCTTGTTTTTTGTGCCTCGAAAAGCATGTAAGATGGCGAGTTTGACCAACATTATGTTGGAAGGCAATCAGCGATTCAATGGCAGAAATTATAATACCTGGAAGCAGCGAATGATAACTATCTTCGAATATCTCTAGCTTGATCAGATTGTTCTTGGCACTGCTACTCGTCCCACAACGGCGGGTAAAGACCAAGAAAAGTTTGATGAGTAAAATCGTGAAGCAATGATGCTTATTAAGCTTTCAGTTACCGATGTCAACTTCCACATGTACCATACAGCAAATCAGTTGCTGAGATTTGGGAGCATTTGAAAACCTTGCATGAAACCTCCAACAAAAGTCGTGCATTCTTTCTGAAGAACCAGCTGTTCTCTATCATGATGGATGAGAGAATGTCCTTACAGGAGCATCTAACAAAGATTCAAGACATCCATGATCAGTTGGAGGGGATTGGTCAAAAGATGGAGGAAGAAGACATGGTAGCGATCACCTTGAAAAGCCTACCGAAGTCTTATGAGCACTTTGTTGAAACCCTCAATATTACATCGACTAATGTTGATTTGAAGTTTCTCGAGCTTTGTACCATACTTTTGCAGCAAGAACGCTGGAAACAGCAGTTTGGTAGTAGTGCCTCTTCTCCTCTACAAAGCAAGCATTTGCAACCAAGTCTCAGGCTAAGAATAAAGGGAAAGGTCAGCCTTTGTAGCAGAAAGGCTCAGGTCAACCTCAGGGCATCCCCAAGAAAAAGAACATTCAGTGTAATTACTGCCACAAATATGGTCATATGAAGGATTGTTTTCAACGTTTGGCTTCTGAACAGAAGAAGCAAGGAGGGTCTTAGTAGAAAGCAAATGTTGTCGAGCACACTAAGCAAAAGGAATCTGCCTTTTACACTTTTATGGCTAAAAGACCTGCAGATCATGTGAAGTCCTCTGCCCGATACATTGATTCAGGTGCTTCGCGACACTTCACCCATCGGCATGATTGATTCACAGACTTCTCTCCCTTCAGTGACTCAGTTATTTTTGGAGGAGGTGAAGAGTATACAGTTGTTGGTAAGGGCACTGTTCAAATTAAGTCTGGTGGGAGGAATTTCATATTCCTCAATGTATAGTACGTTCCTGGCATGGAACTGAACCTTCTCTATCAATCAAATTATGTGGCACTCTCCTCAGTTGGATGTGGTATTTAGTGCACATAAATGTTCGATTGTTGATCGGAACACTCGCACCACTGTGGTTGTTGGTATTGAGGATCATGGTCTATACAAACTTGTGGATACAGGTGATTCTCCAGAGTTAGCCATGGCAGCGAGAAATTCTTCCATCACTAGTCTTTGGCATCAACGGTATGGGCATTTAATGTGCACTATCTCTCTCAGCTAGCTCAGGAGGGACTTGTAGCTGGTTTACCTCAGATCCAGACTCAACATCATGGAATTTGTGGAGCTTGTCAGGCTAGGAAGCAGCACAAGACACCGTTCACGAATGGTGACTCATGGCGAGCCTCTAAGAAACTGCAGTTGGTTCACACTGATGTATGTGGGCCAATGAATACACCTATTACTGGTTGCAGGTATTTCTTGCTTTTTGTTGATGATTTCAGTCATAAAATGTGGGTGTACTTTCTTAGACAGAAATCAGATGTGTTTACTATATTTCAGAAGTTTAAGGCCTTAGTAAAAAAGAGTCTGGATGTTCCATAATCACTCTTAGGTCAGATAATGGGGGGAATTTTGTTCTACTGCTTTCTCCAACTTCTGTGATACACACGGCATCAAACGCCAGTTAACCACACCCTACACTCAACAAAAAGGTGTTGTAAAGTGGCGCAACCGCACAATCACTGAGATGGCCCGCTTCATGTTACAACACAAGAGTGTTCCTCATAAATTTTGGGCAGAAGCAATCTATACTGCTATCTATCTCCTTAATCGGTCTCCTACACAGGCTGTTAAGGGGAAGACTCCTGAGGAAGCTTGGACTGGTCGCAAACCTAGGATCAGTCATCTGAAAATCTTTGGTTCTTTAGCATATGTATGGATTCCAGCTGCCAAGTGCTCCAAGTTGGATTCCAAGAGTCAAAAGCTTATGTTCACCAAGTATAGTGACAACCATAAGGCTTACCGATTGATTGATGTAGACACAAATCGTCTCATCTTCGGTCAAGATGTTTTTGATGAAGAACGAGGACCCTTTCATCTTTCCTCGTCTATGTAGCATTTTGAGGATCGACCTTTGAAGGCTTCTGATTTGGGTGTTCGTCTTCTATTAGGTCCACCTGATGGGAGGGATGATGCAAATTCTGTTTTTGATGATGCTCAACCAGATTTTCCTCTAGATGATTTTGATCTTCCACCTGATGAGCCTGTTTCAGATCCAGTACCAGCTCCAACTCCTCCTGTTGTATCCGATGTTGGTACCTCTACTCTCCATCCTAAATGGTGGGCTAAGACTATTGGTGATCTTCATGATGATGAGCTCATTGAGGGTAGATCATCCAAACACAAGAGAAAACAGCATCATACAGTTAATTTTTCTCTCATGGCCAACATTCACAGTGTTTATGAGCCTCAGACATATTCAGAGGTTAAAGGAATTCTTGAGTGGGAACAAGCTATGGAGGCTGAATACCAAAGTCTTCAGAAGAATCACACTTGGGTCCTTTTTGATCTTCCTCCAGGGAAGAATCCCATTAGCTGCAAATGGGTGTACAAGGTTAAGTACAAAGTTGACGGAACCCTTGACAAGTACAAAGCTCGTCTTGTTGCTAGGGGGTTCTCACAGAAGGAAGGCATTGACTACGAGGAGAATTTTGCTCTTACAGCCAAGATGAGTACCATTCGGCTTGTCCTTGCCTTAGCAGCCCAATTTGGTTGGAAAGTCCATTAGATGGACGTTAAGAGTGCTTTCCTCAATGGTGAGTTGAAGGAAGTCTACATGACCCAACCTCCAGGATTCAAGGTTGCCGGTAAAGAACACCAGGTGTGCAGACTGGTGAAAGCACTCTATGGCTTGAAACAGGCTCCTCAGGCTTAGTACATCAAGATTGACAAGTACCTCACAGATCATGGCTTTCAAAGGAGTACATCTGATTCTAATCTATATGTCAAACGCTCTGGTAGTGATATTCTTATTCTTGTTGTCTATGTGGATGACCTAATCATTACTAGCAGCTCGACACATTTGATCAGTGAGATCAAACGGAATTTGTGCAACTCATTTGACATGATAGATTTAGGACATTTGCATTATTTTTATGTGTTGAGGTTTGGCAGACAAAGAGTAGTATATTCATCTCCCAGTCCAAATATGCTCTAAGTCTACTGGATAAGTTCCGAATGCAGGATTGCAAACCTGCTTCTACACCTATGGAAAAAGGGTTGAAATTGTCAGCTAAATCAAACTCACCTGTAGTAGATGAATCCTTGTTCAGGAAACTAGTGGGCAGCCTCATCTATCTCACTACCACTAGACCTGACCTCAATTTTGCAGTGAACTACATTTCACTCTTCATGACAGCCCCCAAGGTTGATCATTGGGTAGCAGCGAAGCGTGTGCTGCGTTATGTGAAGGGCACCTCTGATTATGGACTTCTTTACACTAGGAGTCACGATCCTAGACTCACTAGTTACACAGACTTCGATTGGGCAGGTTCAGTTGATAACAGAAAATCAACATTTGGGTATGTTTTCAGTTTGGGATCTGGTGCAATCACTTGGACTAGTAAGAAGTAGCAGGCAGTGGCTCTTTCCTCGACAGAAGTAGAGTATCGGGGAACAGCTAAGGCAACTTGTGAGGCAGTTTGGCTTCATTGAATTCTTGCGGATATGCAAATATATCAAGCAGGTCTGACTCCATTGTTCTGTGATAATCAAGGAGTTCTCAAACTTGCCAAAAATCCAATCTTCCATGAAAGAACCAAGCATGTGGAAGCTTGTTGAAGATGGATCAGTTCAATTGCTGTATGTTCCAACAAAAGAGCAGACAACAGATATTCTCACCAAGTCGCTTAGTCCAAATAAGTTTATAAAATTCAAGGGGCATCTTGGTGTAGTTGACAGATTGAGCATTAAGGGAGGGTATTAAAATAATATTTAGTATTTATTTAATTAATGCTCAATGTTGTATAGTATTGTAAATAAGATCGTTTCTTCGATCTTCTGCAGTTTCTTTTTAGAAACTTGTCATTCTTTGTAATCTTTGTACATTATAAAGAGATTTCATCTCTAATGTAAACAATATCGAATTTTTACCATTTGCCTCTTGTAATAAGTTTGTGTATGTATTAACATTTAGTGTTAAACTGCTGAAATTGGACTCTAAACTACAACACAGGTAGCATAAAAAGGAGCCAAGCCATAATAATTCTAAGTAAAAACAGGACTAATATCACATTTCCCTAAGAAAATAAAGGTTTGAGAATAAACATGTGTAATCTTCAATCTCATAAAACTTGTACTTGAAATAATGAACAGAAAAAACAATGCATACCAAATAAAATAAAATATATATTTTACTCACATGAAGTTCTTACAAAAGTAGACCAAAGATGATCAGCCAAGAATCAGACTGTTTTTCTTGACTACACAAAATCTATTTAAAGCAATTGACAGTTGCCAAAGAGACACAACCATTAATAACTACTAACAACTAACTCCCTGAAGCCGACAAGTGAATAATACATAGTCAAGTACAAAACATAACAAAAGCATGCTATAGTAACTACATCAAATGGAAATAGAAAGTAAAACTAATTATAAAAACTTTTGATCATCAATAGATGGAAGTACATGCAAATCATTGACAAAGCTAGCATATCCAAAACAAATGCCAATGTATGAAGACTGCATTCACCAGTGGCCATACAATTTAATTAACTATGTCGAAGGACCAAACAAACAAGTAGCCAAGTCAAAATGTCAACTGGATGCCAAAAATGCTTCCACAAGTTGATTAATAAATCCAAACTGTACTTTAGGCACTTCAAAAGTATTCCTAGCATGAAAATCATATATAGTTCTCCCATAGGCCCAAGATTTACCTTCTCCCAATTCTCCAAAGGGGACATTACACTATTCTTCTCCCAATTGTGGTCAATTTCGGCTGCTACCAACAAACCCCAATGCAATAATGCATCATATGCTTCTTTCATAATGAAATGACCACAAAATTTAATGAAAATGTTTGAGTTCCAATAAGTACCTTTTGAGCCATTGAAACTCCTAGTACCATGACTTCTTACTAGTCTACACCCACCATTTGAAAAGTTGGAGGCCAAATGGTCAATCTACCAAGAATGCTCCAAGTGTCTTCTAGAAATACATTTCCACTAGACCCTCCATGAATGATTTTGTTCGTAAGATTGCTTCCAAGGATCTCCCTATTGTGTTGACAATCAATGCAATAAGACTAATCATCTGGTCATCACATACTAGAGGTTCTACTGTTAAATCTTCATTCTCCTAATGAGCAATTCGTTCTCCTATTGTGCTACTCACCATTATTGAGGTGGCAATTGTAGTCTTGAGTTTTGGATTGTTTTGAACTAGGTTGGTGAAAAGATAATTGATATTCATAATTGCTTGATTACAAAAGGAGACGAAAGCTCCTTATATAGAAAATTACAAGACGGTGTTTCTAAAAAGAAACAATCGTTAACTGAAGCAAATTAAAACAAAAAACAAAAAGAAGCTAAAACGAACTAAAGTGCAAACGAAACTTACTAAAAACTAACTAAAGCTAAGATGACCATTAATAGTACATTTAATATTTTAATACCCTCCCTTAATGGTCGCCGTACAAACAAATAAACTAAGTCTACCCAAAGTCTTCTGAAAACATATCATCGGTGACTGATATCTAGAGAAGCATAACCGCCACGCAATTACAAACCCTTTCTCGCAGAACAATCAAATCAAGACATCGGCACTCGAAAACTGAGTATCTTCTACTTCCAGGTAGTAGAACTTTTCGTTGAACATCTGCATATTTTCCAATATGACATTCGACAAAGACGCCATCCCTCCCATTTTCCAAAAAGCCCGACAAACAAGGTAAAGTCTATGATCAGCTGGCAAAACACTGGGCAATCAGCTGGCACAACTCACAAACTATAAGATTTTTCAAAAAAACCTTCGAAAACTATGAAAAAGTAAGATTTTTTCAGAAAAAATCCTCAAAAAATTCTAAACTGCAAAATTTTTATAGAAAAATTTTCAAAAACTCTTTAAAATCTTCAGGTGCACGATTTTTTGTTGAGAAAAAAATCGCCCAAAAAACTAGTCTGCAAACCCTAGCAGCAACCCACAATTTTTCAGATAGAAAAAAATCATCAAAAAACTCTTCATAAAACATAGTAAAAAATTTTACAAAAAATTTTGAAAAACTCTTTGCATAATTTTTAATTTTTCAACCAGAAAAAATCTTGTCAAAAACTGGTACAATTTTTCAAAAAAAAATTGTCAAAAATATCAGGGCACAAATTTTTTAGAGAGAAAAAAAATTGTCTCATTGTTGATACCCTAGTTGCAGCAGAAAAACCCTGGCACAAACCCATGAACTTAGAAAATCCCGTCCATAACTGATCAAAAATCTGCCAAAAGTCACAATTTTTTATTTTTTTTTTTTGAACTCTTTCAAAAAAAATCTTCAATTTTTTTTATTACAAAAAAATCGGCTAATCAGGTTCAAGCTTGAGCTCTGATACCATGAAAAGATAATTGATATTCATAATTGCTTGATTACAAAAGGAGACGAAAGCTCCTTATATAGAAAATTAAAAGACAATTTTTCTAAAAAGAAACAAAAGTTAACTGAAGCAAACTAAAACAAAAAACAAAAAGAAGCTAAAATGAACTAAAGTGCAAACAGAAGTTACTAAAAACTAACTAAAGCTAAGATGACCATTAATATTACATTTAATATTTTAATAGTTGGCAATCTTAATTGGTATAATAGTCTATAGTACTTGTCATGCAATGTTTTTGTTTGACTCCATCCTGCCAATGGGAATACTTGCATGTTTGTCGAAGCAACATTTCTTTGTTATGGCATACTCTATTTTTATTCATGCTTCAACAAGTCTTTATCATTCAATATGTGGGTCTAGTTATATGCTTTTCTCGGTTTGGGCTCAACTAACTGCTAATATTTCATTTATTTTCCTATGTCAATCATGTTGATGCTAGCCTTTTTCTTTGGACATCTGATTTGACATCCTCATGGTCTCCACGTCCACAAAATTTACAAAATAGTCCCATTTCGTCATGATTTCTATGGCAGTCCCTAGCAAAGCTTCCCCATTTACTACATTGTCAACATTGTATACTAAGATGTGTTGATGTTATAGCAGCTTCGGGCTCCTCCTTCCAGCCTCGAGTCAAGACATAAAATTGCATATAGCCTATCGGCTATTTATTTTATTGAGATAATTAAAGTGAAGAGGCACTTCACTTGGCAACAATGTAATTTCTAAATGGGCCGACCTTCCTTGTAATTCGCATATTTTAGTTGTAATTATATTTCTCTATTTTGGCCGACCTTGTACATGAAGAGGTGCGACCTCTCTCTCATTGTGTATTTATACAAGGTCATTTCCATCCTTTCAATCATCAAGCAAGTTCGATTCATTCCTTCATTTCAAGTGCGAATTCCTTCAAGAGCAGATTGCGAATTTCTCTAAGTGTAGATTTAGATATCAAGGAAGTGCAGATTATTATCTGCCATTGCATCTAGAGTTGGTGCTAAATATTGGCCTTGTGTTTGGCCTCATTGTAAAGTGAATTGTTGCCATTATTATATATATAAGAGGGATCTTTGTTGTTGGGTTTTTCTCCCTCAAGTGGAGGGTTTTCCCAGGGTATATGTTGTGTTATTGTGTCTGATTTTGAATTAAATTCTGAGTTATATCTCTGATCATAAAAACTAACATGGTATCAAAGCGGGTTTAAGAAGATCGTGATCAGATTTATTTAGCAGCGCTATCATCCTCTCTTATTCTCATTCTCTTGCATCTATCTTATCGTCAAGATGGTGAACGGGCTCAAGATCGAAGATAGACTTGAGGGTGCATCTAATTTCACATCTTGGAAGTTTAGAGTCATGCTCGCTTTGGAAGAAAATGAGTTAGCTGAGTTCGTGGAGGGCGAAGTTCCCGAACCTTCCGATGAGAATGAGAAACCTCAATGAAAGAGGAATGGCACTAAGGCGAAAAAGATGTTGGTTGATTTCATGAAAGATCACATTGTGCCAATCATCTCCAAGTTGAAGACAGCAAGAGATATGTTCAAGACTTTAGAGGAGATGTATGAGATCAACAACACAAGTCGAGCTCTTGCATTAAAGCAACAACTTCATCATATCAAGATGGAGAAAGGAGAATCTGTCATCTCATATTTCATGAAGATTTCCGAGTTGAGAGATCAGCTCTCTACCATTGGGCATATTGCGGATAACAAGGATTTGACCATGTTGGCTCTTAATGGTCTTCCTCCATCTTTGGAGTCATACATTCAAGGAATCAGTGAAGACAGCAAGAGATATGTTCAAGACTTTAGAGGAGATGTATGAGATCAACAACACAAGTCGAGCTCTTGCATTAAAGCAACAACTTCATCATATCAAGATGGTGAAAGGAGAATCTGTCATCTCATATTTCATGAAGATTTCCGAGTTGAGAGATCAGCTCTCTACCATTGGGCATATTGTGGATAACAAGGATTTGACCATGTTGGCTCTTAATGGTCTTCCTCCATCTTTGGAGTCATACATTCAAGGAATCAGTGCGAGATCAAAACTTCCTAAGTTTGATCGGTTGAGAGCAGATTGTATTCAAGAAGAATCAAGGTTGGCTGCGAGAGGCATTGGTCAAACCTCTACAAATGAAGACATTCATGTTCTTGCCACAAAATCCTCAAAGAAGAAAGGAAAAGAAGGGAAGAAAGGCTACTTCAAGAGGAATAGAGATCAAAGATCTGATGGTGCTCCTGCATTTAAGAAAAAGAAGGACTCTCTCGCATTCAATGTTTTAGATGTGACAAGTTTGGTCACTATGCTAAGGATTGTCCAACCAGACCTAAGCAGCAAGCTTCTTTTGCAGATGTGGGTGAGATCTCTCCACAGAAGGATACAAGTGAATTTCTATTCTATTCTGCTTTGTCAAGCAATGTGCCTACCGACATCAACACTTGGTTGATTGATAGTGGTGCCTCTCACCACACCACCGGATTTAGAGAGCAACTATCTGATTTGGTGGAGAGAGATTCTAGTGTTCAAGTCATTATTGGTGATGATGCTAGCTACTCTGTGAAGGGTGTTGGGACCTCCTCTCTTCACTTGGATTCCGGCATTTCCTTACAGTTGAGCGATGTTCTATTTGTTTCGGGTATCAAGCGGAACCTTGTCTCTATTCACCCTTGGAGGACAAGGGATATCAAGTTGCATTCTCCGAAGGCAAAGTTCTTGCATGGCCGAAGAACTCAAGTATCAAGACTGCTCGGGTGATTGGAGTTCGTCATGAGTGCCTCTACAGACTTTGCACTCGTCCACTTCAAGCGTTGTTGCATGATTCTTCAAGTTCGTGTGAACTTTGGCATAGAAGACTTGCTCACCTTCACTTTCAAGCACTACCAACCATGGAGAAGATGGTCACGGGCCTTCCTAAATTCAATCAGGAGCATGAAGGTACCTGTCGAGGATGCGCTTTAGGTAAGAATACTAAAGGTCCATTTCATAGTAGTGAAAGTAGATCTAAATGTATTCTAGACCTTATTCATTATGATTTATGTGGTCCAATGTTTGTTGCTTCTTTGAGTGGTTTCTTGTATTATGTAATTTTTATTGATGCCTACTCTAGAAAGACTTGGATTTATTTCTTAAAGACTAAAGAATCTGAGGAAGTACTTGAGAGATTCAAGGAATTAAAGCTCGGGTAGAGAACTTGTCCGGGAAGAGGATCAAAGTTCTAAGATCTAACAATGGAGGAGAATATATCTCTGGAAGTTTTTGTAACTTTTGTGTTGAGGCAGGAATTAAGAGGGAGTTTTGTGTTCCCTACAATCCACAGCAAAACGGTGTTGCAGAAAGGAAGAACAGATCTATTGTAGAAGCAGCTAGAGCCATGATTCATGATCAAGATCTGCAAACCTTCCTTTGGGCTGAAGTATCTAGGACAGCTGTGTATGTTCAAAATACAAGCCCTCACCGAATTTTGGAGAACATGACTCCCGAAGAAGCATTCACAAGGGTGACGCCGAAAGTAAGTCATTTGAGGATCTTTGGTTGTCCAATGTATGTTCATGTACCTAAAGACAAAAGGGCAAAGTTGGAACCTTCTAGCAAGAAGGGAATCTTTGTGGGCTACAGTGATTCTTCAAAAGCCTACAGAGTGTACATTCCAGGTCAGAAGTTGATTGAGATCAGCAGGGATGTTACATTTGAAGAAGATGTTGCATTCAAGAGATCTATGGGCACTCACATGGAGTTAGACAATGAAGACCAAGAGTCTCCTCAAGATATGGAAGTTGACCATACTCCTAAGATTCAGAGGGAGGCTCTTGTCCAAAAGAAGATGATGATCCAATGAGCCTTTGGAACCTACTGATGGGCCCTCTGAGACATTGTGATTGGACGTAAGAGACCTCTTTGGGCTAGGAAAACAATGCAGGGGAGAAAGGTTTGCAGCCCCGAGAGGAACTTTCAAAGAAAGCAAGAGACCTCATAAGTTTTCAAGCTATGTTGCTTTGATGAGTCAAATCATTGAGTCAGAGCCTTCTAGTGTTGAGGAAGCTACTAGTCAGCAAGTATGGAAAGATGCTATGACTGAGGAGTATCAATCCATCCTCAAGAATGATGTTTGGGACATCATACCTAGACCTAAAGGTAAATCTGTTGTATCTTCTAAGTGGCTCTTCAAGATCAAGCATGCGGCTGATGGGAGCATTGAGAAGTACAAGGAAAGATTTGTGGCTAGAGGATTCTCTCAGAAAGAGGGAGTAGACTATGAGGAAACCTTTGCTCTAGTTGCTCGTTATACATCCGTTAGGACCATCATTGCTATTGCAGCATCTAAAGGATGGAAGATACACCAGATGGACATGAAGACAACATTTCTAAATGGTGTAATCGAGGAAGAGGTATATATTGAGCAACCTGATGGCTTTGAGGTTCATGGGAAGGAGTCTCATGTTTGCAGGCTGAAAAAGGCTTTGTATGGCCTTAAGCAGGCTCCTCATGCTTGGTACGAAAGAATTGATCAATACCTAATGAGCTTGGGCTTCTCCAAGAATGATGTTGATTCAAACCTTTACTTCAAGGTAATTGATGGCGAAGCATTAATCTTGGTTCTCTATGTTGATGATTTAATTCTTACTGAGATCACTCATCAAATGCAAGAAGGAGTTAGCTTCTAAATTTGAAATGAAGGATCTTATCCCATACACTCACTTTTTGGCTTAGAAGCATGGCGGTTTCTGGATGAGTTCATTGGTGAGTCAAGGCAAGTATACAATAGACATCTTGAAGAGATTTGGCATGATGGATTGTAAATCCATGTCTACACCTATGGAGACCAATCTACATAAATTGAAGGAGGCTGCAGCTAGTTCAGATTTGGTGGATCCTACATTGTACAGACAACTGATTGGATCCTTGATGTATCTAGTTAACACTAGACCTGACATTTGCTATGCAATGAGTGCACTTAGCCAGCTTCCACATGTGTGAACCAAGGCAAATTATCTAGTTAGTGTTTGCTACAGGTCTCAAGATAGCTACTTGTGTGGGCAATGCCTGGATATGGCTTGAGATATTCTTCTCCGTAATTCCTAGCCGCATGGCCATATTGATTCTCGGGATTAAGTGGTAAATCGGGACTAAGAGTAACCTCCTGCATGTTGTTTTAGTTTGGGGTCCAAGGATGATCTCCTAGTGGCGTGAAGCAATCTCGTGAGGCACCGAAAGCACCGGAAGCTATATACAGCAGCTTGTGTGGCAAATGTAGTAGTGGCTTCGAAGTCTTTTGCAGGATTGTTTGGACAAATCATTGGAGCCTAATTTCATCATTCATTGTGATACAATCAAAGTTGTGTGAAGTTTCTATCAATCCAAAGCTGGTTTCATGACAGAACTAAACATGTTGAGATCAAATACCACTATATCAGAGATATGGTATTGAGGAAAGCAATCCAGTTGAAGTATATTAGCACTGATGAGCAGACGGCAGACATTCTTACCAAGCCTCTTGCCAGAGTAAAGTTTATGTACTTTCGAGACAAGCTTGGTATTGTGGAGAATGAAGCCCTAGCTGAGGAGTCTCAGTATCAGTGATCTTCTGATTTGCTTTAATGCATTTCTCTCTGTGAGAGAGATTTGAGGTGCAAGCCCTTGTTAATGCATTTCTCTCTGTGAGAGATTTGAGGTGAAAGCCCTTGTTTCCACCCTCTAGGAGTAGCCATGGTGGATGTCATGTGTGTGACTCCATGACAACATCACGTGAGAGTCTCCATGATGATTTTCTTGTACTTGTGCTTTTCACCCTCTGGGAATAGCCATGGTGAACGTCACGATGAGGTGACATCACGTTGAGTGATGAGCACTTGCGCATACCATACATGGGTGTAGCCATGGTGGTTGATATCACGATGAGGTGATATGTTCCTTTTCCACATATGGGAGTAGCCATGGTGGTTGACATCACGATGAGGTGATGTGTCTTGTACAAATTGAAGTATTCTCCCAGTCGAGAGGGAGTGTTGATGTTATAGGCAATTCCCTTGGCCTCCCTCCACCAAGTCAAGACATTATTACACATAAAATTGCATATAGCCATCTGCCATTTATCTTTATCAGAGATAATTAAAGTGAAGAGCGCCCAATTTTGGCAACAATGTAATTTCTAAACAATGACCTCCTCAGAATTGAGGCATTTTAATTGCAATTATATTTCTTATTTTGGCTGCCAACCTTTGTACATGAAGAGGACCTCTCTCCTGCTGTGTATTTATACAAGGTCATTTCCATCCTTTCAATCATCAAGCAAGTTCGATTCATTCCTTCATTTCAAGTGCGAATTCCTTCAAGAGTAGATTGCGAATTTCTCTAAGTGCAGATTTAGATATCAAGGAAGTGCATATTATTATCTGCCATTGCATCTAGAGTTGGTGCTGAATATTGGCCTTGTGTTTGGCCTCATTGTAAAGTGAATTGTTGCCATTATTATATATATAAGAGAGATCTTTGTTGTTGGGTTTTTCTCCCTCAAGTGGAGGGTTTTCCCAGGGTATATGCTATGTTATTGTGTCTGATTTTGAATTAAATTCTGAGTTATATATCTGATCATAAAAACTAACAAGATGACCTTTGAAGTCATACAATATCCGACTTCGAACTCCCCCTCTTTGATTCTAATTGTTGCACATAGATGCATTTGTGTTATTCTATAGCTTCAATGGAATGTTGGTGGATTGCTCTCCTTGTGTAAAGAGAGTTTGCATGCTCTTACTCTTTTGATTGTACGGGAACTCTTTTATTGAATGGCCTATAAGTTTACAAATATTGCAAACATTTTCTTTGGCAATTAGCTTTAGTGTGAGCTTCGCTTTTGTAATCAATAAACCATGATTGTTTAGGAATTTTGCTAGTTTCCTTTTCTACCTTCAATTCTTTCATCATTGGAAGCATGTTTCTCCATGGTGCTTGTATATTTCCTAAGTTACTATCACTACTTCCGTCTAATCCATCATCTTCTTCTATTTTTTTTTTGGATCTTGAGTACATCTTGTCCTCACTTTTTATGTCCATCATCTATCATATGTTTTTACATATGGTGAAGGTGGTACAACTTTCATCTTTTTCTTCAATGAAGGAACAAGGCCTTCAATGAACTATCTTTTCTTTGCCATTTACATGTTCTTTTTCTAATTTTACAAGAAATTCCTTGATTCTACGATTACAAGCTCTCACACTTCCATGCTTACCTTGCCTAGTGTTATAAATTTCTGCTACACTTTTGTTGTCATTTGAAAGTAATTTGAATTCCTCTTAAAAATTCCTTTCATAATTTCTCCTCGGTGTTTGGGGAGGCTAGTTCAATATTTGTGTACCAATTGATAACCACACCTCTAAAATTGGGTCTAAAGGATTGTAGACAATATGCTTTGTCATTCTAGACATTTGCAACCCAAATGATTTCACAAGTCTTACTAGATCGTCTAATTCATCTCCTATAAACTTTGGCAGCTTTTGTTTTTCTATATTGGAGCTTGATGGTGGAGTTACCATAGTTTTACCTTGATGCAAACTTAG
>VDFB02358866.1:0-16553 GCA_007258455.2 Sequoia sempervirens
CCATTTTAATTTTTCCCGTCCCCGACAAAACCCATCTTTTTAAATTTAATTTTTTACGTAAAAAATTGCGTAAATCACGAAGGGGTTTTCTTTCTAACTCACCTGCTGTCCACCCACACCCTCACGGTACATTGCCCGTACTCCGTCCGCCCGGTGCACGATCACGGTATCATTGTCTTTCAGCATCGTCTTCCTTGTTTCTTTTCTCTCCTCTCCACTTTTTCTCTCAACTGCTACAGTGACAATGACCCAGGTAATTTTTCAAATTACCTTTTTAACCCCCCCTCTCCAAAAAGGTATTTTTTACCTTTTATTTAACTTTTTATTCCCCTAATTAATCCCCAACTTCCCGAGGCTGCCATTCGCAAACCGTACGTCCAATCCACTCCGTTCAAAAGGAAAACTTGCTTAATTTTTTGCCCTCTCTCCAATGGTCTCATCCATTTCCTTCTATCGAGACGTCGTCTGGGGCCCCTCATTTCTTCCCCAACCGCCCTCTCGAGGGGGCATACCCTACCACTTCCTTCCATCTATTTCAAACCAGGCACTAGGGCATCCCCTTTCTTCTTCGTCAGGCCGGGGCATCAATCCTCATTCCTTTCTTCATCCTTGACATTCACTTTTCTTCGAAACATTGTTATTTCAACAATATTTCGAAGAGGGGCAAAATGTAGACGTCTAAATTTAATCACTTCCATATGATTAAATTTGTTGCCTTTACGTCTATCATATTAATATTAATTTATTTATTAAATTAATATTTCACCCTTTGTCTCATACCAATAAAGTATTTAATTTAATAATTAATACTTTGTCTTTTACCTTATTCCTCTCTAAATTAAATAAATACACTAATTTATTTAATTTAGTCATTCTTCCTCTTTTTGATTTAAAAATCAATTTAAAAATTCCTCACTTTCTCTCTCCTTGTCACATCCTCCTACATTTGCCACTTGCCTCTAATCTTCTGTTAATTAGCCTAATCCAATATTTGCACAACCTTAACCAAAATCATTAGCTAAATTTAGCACCACTTTTTGGTCAATTCTTCCATTTTTTCCTTTTTGATGTTAACCCCCTTTCCTATGTGAATTTTTAATTCACATTTATTTGCTCTAGATTCCTCTCCTTTAAATGTGAATTTTTAATTCACATTCCATTCTCCCAAGGCTTCTAGAACCTTGGACTTGTCACAATCTCCACATGTGACCAAGTCCCACCTTTTTGGAGCCCCCCTTTTACCCTCTAGATCATCCTAGGAATGTGAATTTTTAATTCACATTTATCCTCCCAACCACCTTTCCTTTTCCCATGTAGATTTTTGAGGAATTCTAAAATTCCTCAAATGTCCCTTTCACTCCCACTTGGGGACAAGAAATCCCTTTTTGTGGAAATCCTCTCATCCCCCAAGGTGCATGTCCTTTTCCACCTCATGTACCTTTTTGACAACTCATCTCCACCTCATATCCTCTTGTCCACTTCACCCTCCACATGTCAAGATGTGAGGGCTTGTGGGTTCTCAACCCACCATAGCCCTTCATCTTGACCTTGTTGGATCAATCTTGACCCTTGAATTCTCTAGAGAATTCAAAATCTCCTATAAATACCCCCTTTCTCAAGGGCATTTCCAACACTTTGCATTTTGATAACTACATGCTGTCCATTTGAACTCTCAATCCTTTTGCCATCATTTAGCCATCTTTGTTCATCATCTTGCATATTGAATCTTGCATATAGTCATTCAAACAATCATTTAAGGAGCACACAACCAATCCAAGCAAGGGCCAATCAAAGAGGTATCAACAACAAGGGAGGTAAAAGTGTTTGTGTTTCATTTTATTTGCATTCCTTTTCGTTGAACCACTCCTTTGGCTAATCTTGAGGTGTCCTTGGTATTTTGTTATTCATGTTTCTTAGTTGTTTTGCACATTTAGAGCAGTAGGAATTCCAAGGTATACACTAAGAAGCTGACCTTTCCAACCAGCAAGTTTCTTTTGCATTCTCTCCAGAATACCATTCCAAAAGTTGTGTGACACCTCTTTAACAGTAAGCGGAAGGCCCAAGTAGATCCCTAGAAGAGAAGCACTCAGGCAACCCAGGATGGCTAAAATCTTAGCTTGGAGATCAACTCTCATGTTGAAGAAATAGACACTGCTTTTGTTATAATTTATACATTGGCCAGAAGCACAAGCATAATCCTGTAGGAGGCATTTCCATTCTCTAGCTTCAATCACATAGGACTTTCCAAAAAGAAACGTATCATCAACAAACTGTTGGAGAATGAAGGGAGGAAGGGTGGAGGCAGCTCTAATCCCTTGAATTTTCCCTGAGTTGAGCAAGGAAAGAAAATTCCTTCCCAAGACCTCAGCCACCATGATGAATAGGTAGGGGAGAGGGGATCCCCCTGCCTAAAACCTTTGCCAGCTTTAAAGGAACCCCAGGGGATCCCATTGACAAGCACTGAATACTGAACAGATTCCACACACTCCCTGATGATACCAATCACTCTATCATTAAAGCCAAGCTTAGCAAGGACAGAATACAAAAACTTCCATCTGACCCTATCATAGGCTTTGGAAATGTCAAGTTTAAAAGCCATACCTTGGTTCTTACTTTTCTCCATAGAATGAATTATTTCATGAGTCATAATAGCAGCATCCATGATTTGTCTTCCTGGCACAAACCCATTCTGGCATCTACTGATAATTTTGTCTAATAATGGCTTCAAACGGTTGACAAGGACTTTGGAAAAAAATTTGTAAACAGTGTTACAAAGACTTATAGGTCTGAAGTTAGTCATGCGTAAAGGATCCTGCACTTTAGGAACAAGCACAATGAAAGTATTGTTTAATTTCTTTAGCAATTTACTAGTCCTAAAAAAGTCTTTAACAACCATAGTAATATCATAGCTGACAATGTCCCAATATTCTTGGAAGAAGGCTGGAGGGAAACCATCCGGTCCTGGGGCCTTATAGGCACCCATAGCAAACACAGCAGTCCGAACCTCTTCCACAGTCACAGGGACACAGAGTTGACGATTGTCCGACTCACTGATACCAAGCAGGAGGTGACCCAAGAGCCTTGCCTGAAGATCATTAGAAGTGGGAGTGTCAGTGTCAGAGTAGATCTGTCTAAAGTACTATTCAACAACCTCCAATTTTATTAGCCTCCTTGACTTCCTGATTAGAATCATTCATCAAACACTTAATGGTATTCCTCTTTTTATGTCTACTGGCCATCCTATGGAAAAAGGAAGAGTTCCTATCACCCTCCTTGAGCTATTGGACTCTTGATATTTGCTTCCAATATATTTCTTCTTTACTTAAAATATCCTTCCACTTTTTCCTCCAGTTTTCTTCTTCAACATGAACAGGTTGTTGAGAATGACCTGAGGCCATGATCCTTTGGAACCCCTCAAGCTTGTCCTTGATCATCTTCTTAGTTTTGAAAAAGTCACCGAAAGTCACCTTGGACCAACCTTTGGATTCTTTCCTAATAAGTTCCAATTTTTGGGATATTCTATACATAGCCGAGTCTTGAACAGGGTAGCTCCACCAATTCTCAATGAGTTTTCTAAAATCATGGTGAGACATCCACATTATCTCAAATCTAAAAGGGTGTGGGCCCAAAAAAGGTTTGTCAGACCATTGAAGGATGATAGGATTATGATCAGAGACAGTCCTGGGGAGGGAGGTAAGAGAGGCATTGCAACCAAGATCCTAGCCAGCAGAGACAAGGACCCTATCTAGTTGAACCCGAATAAGATGAATTCCCTTCCTATTGTTTGACCACGTAAAAGGATTTCCCTTTAACTCCAAGTCTAACAAACTAGTAATGTTAATAAAATCAGCCAAATCATTCATACTATCACTATAGTCTGTCAAGCCACCCAGTTTCTCCGAAGGGAAAAGGGGGGAATTAAAGTCTCCAGCAACCATAAACCACACACTGTTGTTACTCATTATCAGGGATGACACTTCCTCCCACATCTTCTTTCTTCCACCTCTAGAATTTGGCGCATAGATATTAAACAAATGCCAGGTGAGATTGTCAATTTTAAGAGTCACAGCAAGATAATTTTGAGAAAAGGAAAATGCTTCGCCCAAAAATTTAGCAGGATTCCATAGAGTAGCAACACCTCCCGAAGCACCATCCACCTCGCTATAAAAGAAGGCAGATCCCCGCCAAATTTTATTGACAGCAGAGGAAAACGACTGGTAGGTCATTTTGACTTCCTGGAGTAGCAGGACATCTAACTTCATATCAAAAATATATTGCCTTAAGGCATATTGTTTTAGAGGAATGTTTAGTCCTCTCATGTTCCATGAAAGGAACTTCATTTCTTTCCTTTGTGAGCTAAATCAAGGGTAGATTTCCTGCCGCTGGAAATATCCTTGGTCGTGGCTTTGTGCCTAGATAGTCTCTCTTAAGGTCTTCCCACTCTACTTTCCGTTCCAACATCCACTTTCTTATTCCTTGTTTTCCTTTTTGGGTTCTGCCAGTCCTCCAAGCAATCACTCTCTACCGGGGCTGTCAATTTAGAGCTCGAGGAGAGAATAATAGACTTAGTTACCTCCAGGGAGTAGTCCTCCGAAATAGCCGGTTGAGGAGTAGGAATACACGGGTTAGTCAGACCAACCTTAGAGGGGGTAGAAAATAAAGCACCCTCGGGGCATTGAGAAGTAACTGAGATGTCCATCGTGGTCTCACAACCAAGATTGTCAGCACTTTCGACATCCATCTTTTTCATGGCAGAAACCAGACACATATTAGATACATGAGAAGATCTAGAAGCTTCCTTTCCCAGGCGGACACAGGAACCAGACACCAAATCCGCTTTCAAAAATGGAGAGACTTCACCCTTTTCCAGCCCTTTAGAGCAGCTTATTTTCAAATTAGTTTCTATCTTTTCTCCCGAGATAGGGGATTTCAGAAGTTCATTCAAGCCATCCGTAAAGGGGTAGTCATCAAACTCACCTAATTTTAATGGCTCACCAACCCCACTAGTGCTTGGGTCAAGCAGTTTATCCTGTAATGTTGGCGGGAAGGACAAAATTTTATCCTTCAGCGGAGCATCCTTCATAACAACCTTCTTGCAATCAGAAATAACATGACCCTGTTTGCCACACTTCTGACAGAACAGGGTGGCATTCTCATAAACAAGAGCTTGAGTCCACTTCCCCCATTTGGATTTAAGAATGATAAAGTTGGGAGGAGCTTTATTAATAGAGACATTAACACAAAAGCGGGCAAACACTAACCTGGATTTCGCCAAAGTGACCGCATCCGCCGCCACAAAACTACCAAAGGAGTTCCCAATCCATTGAAAAATCCGTTCATCCCAGAATTCCAACGAGAGGCTAGGCAAACGAACCCAAACAAGGGCCGACCGGGTAAGATCCGCCGAGGGGTCGAAACCTGGCCTCCATTTAGCCAAGGAAAGAAAATGTTTTCCATAGGCCCAAGTACCAGAGAGGACCAGCACCACATCCTCCTCAACATTGAACTTAAATAGGAAGAGACCACCAGGCATTGCCGAGACAAACACGCTGCCCTTCAGTGACCATTTACCATTAACCCATCTATGAACCATATCAATCGTTGGGCGAAAAGCCAAGAATCTTCCCACCAAGGCGAGGTGAGGTGAACCAGCAACCTCCTCCATCACCTCATCAGGAAGGCAAAGCTCAGTGCCTTCATCAGTAAGGGAAATCTCAGGACCAACAGCCTCGAAAGCAGTATTTCTGGACCTTGAAAGGATATCTTTCCAGCCAGTCACAAGAGTGCCAGCCCCCAAACACCCCCCTTGTCCCCACAAGGTGGAGATTTAGCAAGAGCATCGAGGTTGCCTAGGACAAATGCCATATCCCCAGAAAGCACATGTGAGGGAATCTTGTCTGAAACTGGCGGAGGGTCAGGCTGGGGAGAGATAGAGGTCTCCCCCAAACCTACAGGCATGGAAGAAATTCGAAAAGCAGGGCAGGGAGCAGAGCAGGGCGGGAGTAGAACAAGATTTTTTAATCCAAATTAGAATCGATGTTATATCCAACCTCCTCAATATTTAAAACTATAACCTCTTCACCATCATAACTATGTATTCTAAGATGTAGAATAAAATGACAAAACTATACATTTGGTCCTATCCTACACCTAGTTGCACTTTCGTTAGAGTGAAAGACAATGCAAATTAAATGATAAGAGAATAACAAAACTCTCTTACCAACATCCTCTTGATGTCATGCATGTGCTCATGATTTGTTGATGGAGAGGATGAATGTGTTTGCTCAAGAATTTTCACATAACCTTGTTGCATTCAATCTTCTTCCTTGAAAATGGCTTAAGGATTGTTTGATTTATAGATTTGATGAGGATAAATAGAGGATTGAGATTGGTTTAAGATGAATGGATAAGATTTCATGAGAAAATTTTGAATTTGAAAATTGAGAGGGATATGAGATTAAATGCTAGTGGTTGGTAGATGGAGGGCTAGGATTGACTTGATTAGATGAATGGTTGAGATTTAAAGTTAGTTTGAATTTAGATTGAAGACAGTTGGAGATAGGTAGCTAGGATTAGTTTAGCTAATTTGATGGCTAGGATTGAATGCCAACTTCATTTTGGATTGATGACTTGTATTTATTTTAATTTTTAATTGTGAATGGGACATGATAGTCTTATTGGTAGTGGATTAAATTAAAATTTGAGACTTTAGAATAAATAATTAAATAATTAGATGATTTAATCAATTAGGAGAGATGGATGTATGATGTTAGCTTAAATGAATAAATATCATGTATTTAATTAATTAGATAATGAAAAAATGTTTTTGATATAAAAAGCAGCAAAAACAAGGGTGTTGTCATGTCAAAACAAGTCAACCAAGGCCATCCAGAGCAAACACATTAACAACACAGTGACAACAGAGTAAACCAAGCCATCACCCCCAGCAAATCATATCAAAAACTCCAAAACAACACTAAACACTAAATAATAAAAGAGTCCATCATGTAGGCATGATACGAAGCAGTCGAGTCTAAAGACCCCCAGGGGTCAAACCAGCCATAAAACAACATATACATACTAAAAGTCATAGATAAACTATCAAAAAAGTTAAAGAACCAAAAGCCTAATTCTTTTCTTCCATGCATGGTTTGTCTTGAATAACAGTCGCCCAATCCGCCACGAGGAACTTAAGTAGTTCTTTAAAGCTAGCGTCCTCCTCACCATCGTCTACAGACTTGTCCTTCTACAATAGATATAAACTAGTAGCCGACCTGTGCATGACCTTTAGGGCAAAGTGTGACACTTCCTAAACCTTTTTTTCCAATCTCTCGATTCTCCTTTTCAGCTTGTCAACTTCGTCCCCCGCCTGTTCCTTTTTCTTATAATCTTCTTTCAAGGGGACATTTCCCTTAGCCGTATTAGAGGCACAGGGTTTAATGGCAGGGCCCTTCTTCAAACTTTCAGACACGTGGGAGGCACTACTCGCCGAGATAGACTGATCCTCCCCTCCTGCCACCTATTCCTCGAGATTTTTGTTGTCACTCCCATTACCATTATCTGAATCTGAAGCCTCCTTGAGACTTCCCACTTAATCCTGCTTAAAGACCAATCTATTGGATTTGCGGGGGGTATTAGCTTCTTTAGTGATTTTGATATCAGAATCAATTTGGTGGAGGCAAAATTTTGTTTTCTTAGAAGCTTTGGCCTTCAATCTCGGGGTAGGAGCAACACGTTTTTTATCCTTACCCTTTTCCCTCGGAACCATCGCAGGGGATGTGCCATGGGAAAGGGCTTTCAAAGCGGGATTTTTTAAGCAATTTTTCTTGCTTAGGCCCGACACATCTAGAATCCTAGCAAAAGGGGGAGTAGAGGAAACCAGGGTTTCGTCAAGAGCGGGCAGACAAGGGACTTCTTGCACAGTGATAGGCCGAACAGGGCAAAGGGCCATATGAAAATGGTAAAGCCTAGACATAAGGCCTTGGTGCAGGATGGTGTAATTCTTTCCAGAAAATGAGGCTTCATTAAACTTTGAAACAATGCTATCCAGAGAATGGAATAGGAAAAATGAAATGGAAATATACTAGTTATTCCTAAGGTGGTTGAGGAAGTTAAAATGGTAATAGTAATAAACCCCATTCCTTCCTTCCAGCGTGAAGTACTTCATGATCACCATACAAATTCTGTCCCACAGTTCCGGAAGCGCCTCCTGGTAATAGCCACCCCGCAACTTGATGGGTTTCTCCTCACCCCAGAAGAACTGGTAAGACTAATCTGGTTTGGTACTTTCATGGTTTTCTTCCAGGTTCGACAAAGACTATGTTCTAACTAATTAAATAACATAATAATTCATTTTATTAATTAATGCTAACATAATGTGTGATTACAAAGGGGGTGGAGGGCCTAGCTCGATTGGCTAAAACATCTTGTTGCAGGCAAGAGGTCACAAAATCTAGTATCCTCTCCGTCCCTGTGGTATTGAAGGTTGTACCGCGCTAGTGTCACTGATGCGGAAGCTACTCAATTCCCCCAGTCTAAAAAAAATATGTAATTACAAATAAAAAATGACAAAAAAAAATGATATTAGATATACCATTAGAATGTGATCAATTTTATATATCTACACTAACCATTCAAAATCAAACAACCCAACTATATTAATTTTCCATGATTTTAAATCTTAATATGAAAACACACAAAACATTGTATAAAAAATATTCGTCTCAAATAACCTTTTCTTTCAAGTCAAATAGGTACCGACTTATAAAACTAACTAAAAGAATTCAAAAGTTTCTTTTTACCTTACGTAAGTCAAAATATGACAATCTTTCTTTTGATTTAACTCTTATGATTAAAAAAATCCAAAACACAAACAAACGTATGAAAAGTAAGAGACAATGCATCTTTCATATTTATATATATAAATTAAAAAAATAGGATACGCCTTCGGGTAAAATATATATTTTTAATCTTTGTTTACATTTTTTTAAATTTCTCTTGCGACAATCATCAAAGCGTAAGTTTTAAGGTATACCAAATGTCGGGATATATTGTTAATTATATTTTAGATCTTATCTTTGAATGGTTTTTATAATATAACTTTTTTAAAGTTTCCATATAAGAATTTAATAAGTTTGATATCTCTATAATTTATAATAATGATTGAGAATATTTTAAATTTAATTATATTTTGATTTTTAATATCAAAATTTAAATAATTTTACATAATTTATTATTATAATTTAAAAATTATATAATTTTATTTAATAATTTTTCATTTAAATTATTATTATAGTTTAAAAATTATATAATTTTATTTAATAAATTTTCATTTAAAAAATAGATCTTTTTATATTTTAAAATTAAAATATACTATTAATTTTTAATTCATTCTAAAATTTAGAAATTATTTATAGAAATTTTTTCATTATTACTAAATTATTATCTTTTTTGTTTTAAAAAAATGTGAGGTATGAAATAAAATATGAGAAAAGTATAAATGATGCCAAGTCCAAACATTAAAAAATAATAAGTTGTTAAAGAGTGAGAGCAACATCATCAAGAAGATAATCATGATAATATGGTTTACCCCATATATTAGTGGGGATAGAACCATCATATATCAATTCCTAACCAATAATAATGCCTTCTTCTTATTGGTCTTCATTTTAAACTATTGAGTACAAATAGGTGAAATAACTAGATTCAAGCAAAGAAACTTGCAAGAATCTAGCTAGCTAGAGGCACCACATCATGAGAAGAGGTGAAAGGAAATGGAGAAGGTTGAGACCACCCATGGGTAGTAGGATCCCTAGTTCTTTTAAGCTAAGAACCATGCGATTAGAGCCACAATCCCTTATTTCAAGCTAGCTATGGCCATGTCTACACCCACGTAGAGGGGAGTAACCCTAGTGTGAAAAAAAGTGACAAAACTATAGTAATAACAAGGGGCACTACCCCAATGATCTAATAGAACCTACAAATTGGTAACTTCAAGTGCAATTTTGTTTCCTTGAACCTAAACCTACATAAGCACATTAGAACAAATCATAGCTTTAGTATATAATAAGAAATAAATATTAGTAGTATATATCATAAAGGGAGAAAAATATATTTTATCCATGCATGCATACCGTTAGAATGAAAATGCGTGACATATTCATAGATTTGACAACTTTTGAACTCTAGATACTATTGTAAGGGTAAGACCTTGGTGGTTTGTATTTCCAATGTTTATTATTACTCTATTTATAGTTTTTGATTAAGGGTAAAGTAGGTTTTGATGGGGCCCTGAAACCCAATACAAACGGTTTTGATGGGAACCGCAACCCAATCCAAAAAAAGCAAGCTGCTAATAGAAAATACTCATCAAATTAGCGGTAGCTAAACAATAGTAGTCATCAAAGATCAACAAGAGAACTCAAGCTGCAAACATAAAGAACTAAGGGACCTTACACCCAACAAACCAGATTTTGACAACAGTAACCACTAGAAACAGTCAGGCAACAATGCAACCAGGTTGCATCAAACCATCTACTCAATAACACCAATATTGAGCCCAACAAATCCAAACTTCCTATCTCAATAGGGAAGCTAGAGAGAACAACAAAACACTAATAATCATCCATATCCTTGCAACTCCATCCCACATGAAACGCCAACCCAATCTCCTCCTCAATAGGAGAGGGCTCCCCTCTAATGGAGAGGAGGAAATAGAAATCCTTACCACCAAAGCTGACAATCTCTTGCACACACGAGTTCCACCTCAATAGAAATAAGCAGTAAAAAAGAGAGCTTCCTACCAAGTCGACAACGACCAACTCCACCTCAAAAGGAACAATCTTCATCTCCATAGAAGACACCAACTGTTGAACCTAGAAGAAAGAAAGAACTCTGATAGAAAGGACAGTTACATCCTCATTTGGAAAAGTAAGATACTAGAGCTTAAAAGAAGAGACAACCATCAACATAGAACACAACTGCGTTTGAGCCTTCAAAATAAACCTTTGTAACATCTTAACAACAACATCAAGTTTCTTACAAAGCAAATACAACTAGGTATTCCAAAACAACCTTGAACTCCTCCCAGCCAACAATATACTAACAAAAAAGAGGGCATAGGACTCCCCCAAAGAGACCTTCAAAATGAGGACCGAAAGACCCAACATCCTCAAGGGCTTCAAAGACCACAAGGAGATCAATCTCACCCCTTACAAAGAAAAAACATCTAGGTCAAAAAATAAAACAAAAAAATCAACCCAGCCAACAACCAACAACCTCTATCATAGACAGAGTCCACTGCCCACCAACCAAGACCCAAGGTCTTTGAAAAAATACTGGCAGCCACCAGATAAAGAATAAACCCTTTAATCAAAAACAACATCCAAAACCCTAAAATAGAGCTGGAGCAAAAAGAAAAGGATCCATAGAAACGGGTGAAAGAAAGATCCAGAGTACCAAACCTCACCCCCACAACCACCCTCACATACGGTGGCCCAAACAGAGAGATGACCCCAAACAGATGGAGAGAGCGTAGATACACCACCCTCAGCAATGAAGGACACAAAGCAACAAGACCCAGGCTGAAAACTAACCATAAGAGCATTCTCCCAAGAGGAACACTAACCAAAAAAAAACCGAAGCCTCCATACCTCTAGATGAATCCCCACTCACAAGCCCCACACAAGACAAGAAGGAAAGCCAAAAATAAGGCTACCAAAAGCCACAAAAAAGCAATGGCACTAGAACAAGAGCAACAACACAAAACTGAAGCTGCTCCATCCTTTGGATTCGAAATCGTAGTCTCAGGGAATGAATCAAGTAGCTTAAATGTGAGACATACTCCCCAGAGCACTCCACGCACAAAGAAAGGTTGCACCGTCCAAGACAGAGCAACACAAATAGAAGATTCTTTCGATCTTGACTGAAGGCTAACACAATAGTAGCATGAGACCACAAAAAGAAACATGAAGGGAAGGCAAGAAAAATAGTTTTAGCAGCAAACCACCCCCAAGCTCCCCTCTAGAGACAGCTCTACACCAGAAGAGGAGAAGCTTCATGAGCCACACCAAGAAATGACCCAAGCAAAGCCAATAGCAAGTCAAACGAACCTAAAGCACCTTTAGCAGCAAGATCACCATCATCTTCATCAGAATCAACGTCTCCATCCTCAATAGATTTCAAAATCCCCACACCGCGCATGTTCCCTCTCCCTCTCCTCATCGCTTCAACTTTCCCCTACATCCACTTTAGGAGGTTTCATCCCCATGTCAAAAAAATATGTCAAATGTGACCATTGTTTGAATGCTTCTTGTCACATCTTGATTTTTCTTGCATAAACTTTATTTGATAATAAATGGAACTAGATAAGACCAGTGGATAATATGTGTTTGAAGTATAGATTAATGTGCGCTTGTGGATGATAAATTCGATGTTATCTTTAAAATGCATGCTATTGTGATTAAAATAATGATGAATTATTATGATGCAAATATTTCAATTATCGATTATGATTTTATGAGCTAACCTATTGATGAGATATTGAGTGCAAATGAGTTTAGGAACAGGTTGAAGGCAAGAATATGGTTGAGGTAGAGATGACCTAGCTTCCTGACAAAAGTTGGCATGATGAAAATCCTACACACACACTCATGTAGTTGCATTCACCTTGCATTGTGAATGATTATGTTATGCATTGTGTTATCATGAATACGTCATTACCTATCATACACTATGATTTAAATAATGGCTATGTCTTATGGTTGTTTTGTTTGTGAAAATTAATTTAATTGGGAAAATAAAAGATTTTATTTTCAAATGTTTGATAATGATAAATCTCATATATATATATATATAAATATATAATAGCTTATTATTAAAAAAATAAAAATAAAATAAGTTTTACATTATCTGCATGATTATAATTTAAAAAATAAAATAAAATAGGTTTAAAATTCAAAATATTTGCATGATAAATCATACGATCCGGGCTTGAGGAGGAAAGTTCAATTCTAAAATTAAAGTGGCACTCCAACCGGAGTTGAACTTTTTGCATGAAAATATTAAAACCCATAAATAAGAGAGAGCTTAGGGAAGGAAGAAGACAACAATTTTTGATATCATTATTGGCAGAGCAGGAGAACAAAGAAGGAAAGCATTATAATCGAAGGAAGAGATTATTGTGGCAAAGAGGTGCAGACCATTGATAGATGATAGAGAGAGAGTTTAGTTTAGACATCAGATTATTTCAACTGGCTAAGGAACCAGTATTTATCGCACCATCCATCTTTGATATGCATGATAAATTATTAAGAACTTTGGATAAATCGAATGGTATGAAAATATTAAAGAAACCAATCTTCCAATTCAACATATAATTACATTGATGCAAGGAAAAACATGAAGCCATAGTTAATAAACCAACCTTTTAGAGGGACATCGTTGAAGATAATGCACAGTAAGAATATCACCCTTAGGTTACTCAATGAGTCAATAAAGACTTTAAACCAATTACTGTGTTTGTTGGATGAGGGCGAATAAAATTTTGGCTTGGGTACTTCAACATGGATGACACCATTTCCATCATTATCTTTATCTTCACCATGTTGAAGATCAAATTGTTTATTTTCCTTATCAACCCAGTTTTAGAAAATAGTTATGATTGTTTAAAAAACTTGGGCTTTGACTATTATGAATAAGGAAAAAACAACAGTTATACATGTCAATATTAATATATATATATAGTATGAGTTAATTATTCCCAAATTAATGAATAGATCATGGTTGTAATCATACATGAATTATTTATTATTGTCATAAAACTACTATGATATTCTATAATATCAACATATTTAAAGATTATTACATAATTATAATGTATTTGTCATGAAGTTAATACTGGTAAATGTTTTATTTCTATTGTGATGATTCCACCATAAAACTGTAAAAATGAATATATGAAACTATCATTTAATTGTTATGGATTTGATTTTATTTTGCATATGCAATGAACTAGTTTCTTATGGAGTTAACCTGCATGACATCAAAGATTAGTTAGTAATGCATGTGCATTAAATATTGCATGAAATAAAAAATATCATTACTCAATAATCAAATTGCATGTTAATAATTTAGTTGCATGCTAATAGTCAAATTATATGTCAATAGACAAATTGCATGTCAAAAAGAACAATGCATGTCAATTATATATTTAACCATAATTATGCATGAAAGGATTGAAATAATAAAAGATCTTCATATAATCATTTTACATGAAAAGGAAAGAGTTATTTATTTTTATGATCATTATGAATGTTATTTCTTTTATATGTGATTTGTCTTTACCTTCTGGGATAGGTGTTGAATACAGACTAATAGAGGGGTGTAGAATGTTTTCTAGATCTACCTACCATTTTTTGATTTTATTGCTTTGGACAAAGCTATGTGTACCATTAAAATAGATGATGCTATTTTATTCTCTCTGCCATATATTGATAGTAGGGCATAACATGTCCATATGTGAAATGCATGTAGATATATCAGGTTGCACCAAATTCCATCTTGCCAGTCATTTTTAGGTTGCTAGGCTTCTCGTGCAGGGTCAAATATTCTTCATGTTAGGAAGAATTCCAAGGAAGCGTAAGCTTCATGATTGGGAAAAAAAGTGCCTGAGAGATGTTCTTGTCTCTTTTTTTTAGATGATCGTTGGGTTAGTGGCAGTCGAAGACTTCAATGATTATGTTTCTTTACTTGTATTGTTATGGCCAGATGGGCATGAGAGCCTGAGTCATATTCTTGCATAAATTATATCTTGTACTCTATAATAATTGACTAGATAGTACTTCATGTGATGATGTACCTTAATTCTTGTACTTAATATTTTGGATTACACACTTTTACATGTGAGATGTAATATGTCATTTGTATAAATTGAAGATGTTTCATTTCATTTCTATATTTATGTGAAAATGAGTTACTATTTATTTCTTGAGATTGTTTAGAGTTTAGAACCTTACATTTGGTATCAAAGCTCTAGGTTTAACACTAGGGCCTTTGTCTAGCTACGCTAAGATGCAAAACTTGATGCAATTCATTTAAAAACCAACCATGGTGCAAACTAGGAACAATGACCATGGTGGACCGAGCAAAAGTGAGCAAACTGATAGGTTGGACCAAATCCTCAACCTTTTGACTGAAACAAGGAACAAGATGAATAATTTAGAACAAGAGGTTAGAGGGAATCAAGAGGAATGAAATCCAAGAAATGAAGACCATGGAATTCCTAGGGATAGAATTGAAGAAGAATTAGGTAAGGACATTAAAGAGGATTACATTACCCAAATTTGATGGAAAAACCATTGAAGATGAAGATGAAGATGAAGCTTGGATCAGTTAGATGAGAAATTCCTAATCAAGATGTTCATCTGGGGATTGAAGCCTCATATTGGAGTAGATGTGGACATTCATAACCCTTTTACTATGGATGAAGTTTTTGAAAAGGCTACCAAACAAGAGCAAAAAAATTAGTAGGTGGCTAAGTACTGCAAGAACCAAGATGCTAGATCTGGTTTTAGAAATAAGAAATTTCACCAATAGGGAGGAAACAATCAGAAAATCTGAAACATGAGGTGAGACAACAATTTCTAGGATAAAGCAAAAGGGAATCATAATGGAGGAAATACAAGGGCTAACAACAAAAATAAGAGGGGTAGGATTGAAGGATCAAGAGTACCTCATGTCAGATGCTTTGTGATAGGTTAGGGTTGGATGAGGCACTCACTGCCCCATGCTATGAGTCCTTGCTCCTAAGAACTCCTAGGTGTTTCCTCCACCTTGTTCTAGTGGTCCTGCCTCAGGTTTGGATGCCACTACTCCTACTGACCAACCCCACTATCAACATGCTTTCCTTCTACCAAGTCCACCTTGGTGCTTCGCCACATACTCTCCATTGGCCCTTACTCTTCTTTAAAGGCCAAATAACCTCAACCTTCTGCTAGATTCTTGCAGGGGTGTGATGGTGTTGTAAAAGCTTCAAAATAGCCTATCTAGGGTCCTTATGCAATCACAAGTTTCCAATTTCCCATCGCTTTCACAAAATCCCTTCCTAGGGTTAGAAGGCTACAAGCCTAGAGCCCCAATTAGGCCTCTTAACAGAGTTAAAATACAACTTTCTCCTAAACCCACCAAGAGACCTAGGTTCTTTGTTTAGGGTTTGTATTTCTCATGCCCACACCTCAAATATTTTTAGGGTTTTAAGCCTGCACAGCCCGTACACTGTCCACACACAAAAATGGTCAAAACCCTAGGGTTTTTTTAAGCTTTTCAAGGCTATTTTCAGACTGTCAAAAAGTTCTCCCTTCAAACGACTTGATAGAACCTCCTCCTGACCTCCAATTATTTCCAAGACCCTCAAAAAAATTCACACAAAATAATTTCTCCAAAATCTTAATTCCCCTGCAAGTTATCTGCATTTTTCTCCTAGTCTTCCCTAGCCGGACCCTGCCTGGCTCGCGTAGGGCAAGACTTTGCCAGCATCTCCTGCACTCAAACAAAAA
>VDFB02358867.1:0-26508 GCA_007258455.2 Sequoia sempervirens
AATCCAAGGTAATATTGAAAGGAGTTTCATCTAAAACCATTGGTACCCCTTCAAATCAATACAACATCATCGATCAACTATAGAAAATACCTGCACAAATATCAATTTTTGAACTCCTTAAAATATCACCATCTCATAAGGAGGTTTTGGAACAAGTTCTTGTGGCCAAAACAATACCCAATAATTTGGATATTTGTCAATTCTAGTCTATGGTAGGACACTTAACCACACCTCACTATCTATCATTTTTTAGAACAAGATGATGTGTCACTTACTCATCCACACAATTCCACTCTTCATAGTGAAGTCTTAGTCCACAAACACTGAGTAAAACATGTCTTAATAGATGGTGCAGCTGGTTTAAACATTTGCACTTTCAAATTGATCCGTGCACTAGGTTATTCTAATAATGCTATTGATGCCAGAAGGAAGATCACAATAAAAGCCTATGACAAAGAAGAGAGATCCTCCAAGGGGTTGATCATGTTGCCTATTCAAGTGGGACCAATTGTGAATAATATTGTTTTCCAAGTATTAGACAAAGAGCTCACTTATAACATACTCTTGGGACATCCCTAGATTCATGAAATGTAAGAAGTACCATCAACTTATCATCAATGTTTAATTTTTTTGGTCAATGGACAAGAAGTCACTATTTCAGCTAATTACAATAATCCTCAAACTTGTAACACACTTAAAACAACTCAGGACACTTTGGTGCCCCATAACAAAGAAGAAAACACTTCTAGTTCATCCAATGGTGAAAAGAAACTAAATTTAATATCTAAATGGGTTGAGAAAAAGGACTAGTCAAAAGAAAAAAGTGTTGTTGACTCCACTCCATCAAATAATGAAGCTCAACTGGATTATCTATCACAACAATTCAAAGACAAGATCCACTTAAAAGACAAAGGCATAGGAGAGTATTCCATTGAGAAATCTTTATGTTTTTCACAATTGTTTCCATCTCTAAGGACATATGGACATCCATCATCATCAACACAACAATAATCAACACCTACCATAGTTCTAGATGATATATTTGTAAAGGAAGGTACTCTAGAAGAATAATTTGAAGATAAGGCCATTCTCAATTGGCTCTACAAAGATGAGGAAGCCTTTACACCGACAAACATTAGCATAAAGATAGATCAATATTGAAAGGTAAAAACAATGCTAGAGAAAATGGGGTATGAAGTACAAGGACCTATTGGAAAAGGAAAAGAAGGAATTGTAGAACCCATCCAGCCTCTCACACTTCAACCAAGAAACAAAATAGGACTGGGTTATACAGGGGAAACAAAAGAAGAAAAGACTCATAGAGTTGTAGAAATAATCCTTCAAATGTTGGATAGTTATGAGACAGATTGTAATGAGTATGAGTGGGATTATTTATCAGAAACATCATGCAAGGAAATACAAATTGATGTCATAAAATAGTATGCACCCGCACGTGAGGAGGGAGAAAGCTTGGGGACTACACCCGTTGTATTTGGATCACAAAATTTTGATGACTCAAGTGAGGATGGATAGATCTCAAGTGAGATATATGACTTGGAGGAGAGTACTATCATAGACCTTGACCTTACCACTAAAAAAATTGACAACATTGCTATCAAAACCTTTACTATCGTTGACCTTAACCAATCCGATGACTTTTTACCATTAACGCATCCTGAACTTATCAACTAGGAACCAAATGAACCTATCAATAGTCCTATCTTTGAAGATGATGATGCTATCAAAAATTTCCTTTGTTGTGACAAACCAGACACAAGTGCTAATCATAAATCTCATAATGGTGCTCCAGGTTAGGAGGGTGTCAAATATTTTAGTTGCAAAATTGAAAATAGGAAGAATGGATCTAATGCTAAAAACCATTCAATGACAGCATTAGATCTTGAAAAAGTAAAAATAAAGAACATATATGATGGTGAAAACCTCTCTAAAGCACCGAAGGACGGAAGATTTGACACCCTTCTAGAACATTATCATGAAAGATCATCAGTGTTGGTGGAACCTACATAGTCTATCAATATTGGCACATTAGAAAAGGAAAAGACTCTACATCTAGTAGCATCAATGAGTGAATAAAAAAGCCATAATTCGTCAAGTTCTTTGAGGAAAAAATAATTAACTTTGCTTGGTCATACTCTGATATGTCGGGTTTAGATCTAGATCTTCTAATGCATCATTTATCTCTACCATCTAGGATAAAACTGGTGAAACAAAAACTAAGGAAAATGCATCTGCATATCGCCTTCATG
This sequence comes from Sequoia sempervirens, assembly GCA_007258455.2. Taxonomy (NCBI): domain Eukaryota; kingdom Viridiplantae; phylum Streptophyta; class Pinopsida; order Cupressales; family Cupressaceae; genus Sequoia; species Sequoia sempervirens. The sequence goes on from VDFB02358867.1 coordinate 2,268, forward strand.
GTAAAGGCTAAGCTAAAAAAATTGTTAGATGCAAGATTCGTTAGGTCTATCAATTATGTTGAGTGGATCTCTAATATTTTACCTATATCTAAACCAAATAATAGTATCAGAATATGCACATATTGTAGAGATCTAAATAAGGCATGTCCAAAGGATGATTTTCCTTTACTGAACACTGACATTATTGTGGAATTAACAACATGACATGCCATCTTGTCACTTACGGATGGATTCTTAGGGTATAACCAAATCAAGATAGCACCCAAAGATCATGAAAAGACAACATTCACATGTCCATGGGGCACATCTTTTTCAAACGTCATACCCTTTGGGTTGAAAAATGTAGGTGCAACGTATTAGTGTGCAATGACCAATATTTTTCATGACATGATGCATACTTTTATGGAAGATTATGTGGATGATATATTAGTAAAATCATACACCAAAGAGGGACATCTAGAGATTCTAGGAAAAAACTTTACTAGACTGGAAAAATTCAATGTCAGATTAAATCTTAAGAAATGTGTAATTGGGGTTACATCAAAAAAACTTTTGGGTTATATAGTTTCAGAAAAAGGCATCAAGGTGGATCCTACCAAGGTCAAGGAAATAATGGAAATTCTACCTCCAAAGAATATCAATCAATTAAGATCTCTACAAGGCAGGCTATAATCAATGGAGGTTTATCTCTTAGTTAGCAGATGAAAGTCATCCCTTCAATCATTTGCTACATAATAATGTCTCTTTCAAATGGGATGAAGGATGTGAAAACACTTTCAATAAAATAAAGCAATATTTGATGTCACCTCCCATATTAATTCCACCTATAGAAGAGATACCATTTTTACTATACATTGCAACAAAATAAATTTCTTTAGGAGCTCTATTAGCACAGGAAGATCCTGAGGGAAGTGAAAAAGATATTTATTATATCAACAGGACTCTAAATGGATATGAAATAAATTACACCTTCATCGAGAAAGAATGTTTGGTGGTGGTATTTTCTACCTAGTAGTTGTGGCATTATATCTTAACAAACAGAGTCAAACTCATAGCAAAAATTGATCCATTAAAGTACTTACTCAACAAGGCTGCCCTCATAGGGAGACTAGCCAAATGGGTCATGATCTTGAGTGAATTTGATATTCAATATGTGGATAGGAGAGCCATCAAACATCAAGTGATTGTTGGTTAGTTAGCTGAAGCTCCATTACCAGATTACTGTCTGATGAACATTGAGTTTCCTGATGTAGACATTCTTACTATGACAACACAACAATGAAGGCCTTATTTTGATGGGTCATACACACAACGTGGGTTTGGTGTTAGAATTCTATTTGTTACACCTCAAGGATACACCATCCCAAGGTCCTATAGACTCATGTTTCGATGTAAAACTAATGTAGCTGAGTTTGAGGCATTAATTATTGGCATCAAAGTGGCAATTGAATGGAAAATCATAGAGCTACAAGTATATGGGGATTCACAACTAATCATCTATTAGGTAAATGATGAATATCAAACAAAAGATGAGAATTTGTTTGCATATAAGAAGTTGATAGATGATCTCAAAAAGTACTTTGTGTATATCAAGTTTGGACAGATTCCAAGGGAAGAAAACAAAGTTGCAGATGCTATGGCAAAAATTTCTTCTCTCTTGCAATTGCTAGAAAAGTGAGGTCATTATGAGTTTATGGTAGAACAAGTGTCTAATCCTACTTATGATAACCCAAAATCTGAGACCATATGTCATTTAGCTGACAGTCAATCCTCCATTTATGGAAAGATCTACGCTTACCTGGAATACAATATCCTTCGTCTTGATCTTTCCAGAAACCAGAAACACAATTTCATTCGCCAATCCACATGACATACGTTAATTGCTGACATACTTTACCGTCGAGGTCTAGATGGTACTCTTCTTCGGTGTCTAGAACATAACGAATCTGAGACAACTTTACATGAGGTTCATGAAGGTATTTGTGGAACTCATTCAAGCAGACTAACCCTAGAGAAGAAACTCCTCTCATTGGGGTATTACTGGTTGAACATGGAGAAGGAGTCCTTTCAGTTTGTTAAGAAGTGCCAAAAATGTCAAATCCATGGTAACTTAATCCATGCGCCAACACAAGAATTGCACCCATTCACATCAACATGGCCGTTTTGTTAGTGGGGACTAGACCTGGTAGTAAATATTAATCCATCTTCATCCAATGGAAACAAGTTTATAATCATAGCAATGAAATATTTTACAAAGTGGATAGAAGTTGTTCTGTTAACAACAATCACTAGGAAATAGATATCTTCTTTCATATTGAACTACCTCATCTATAGGTATGGCATACCTTAATCCATTGTCATAGAAAATGGTCGACCTTTTAAGAATCAAGATGTGCAAAAACTGTGTGAGAAATTTCAATACCAACATAATTTTTCAACACCATACTATCCTCAAGGAAACGGCCAGGCAAAGGCCTCAAATAAAACTATTCTAAAAATCTTGAAGAAGACTATCAATAATGTTAGACATGATTGGAATGTACAATTAAATCCTACTCTTTGGGCATAAAAAACTAGCATCAGAACACCTACAAGAGCTACACCATATGCCTTGGTATATGGATCAAAGGCCATACTACCCATTGCAGTTGAGATTCCATCACTTCACGTGTCACTAAAGTGTATCATTACATATGAGGATTATAGAGTCTCTAGACTTCAAGAGTTGGAAGTGTTGGATGGACGTCATCAACAAGCAGTGAACCATTTGATGACATATCAATAGATGATTTCTAAGAGCTACAATAATAGGGTACAACCTAGAGTCTTTCAGGTTGGGGATTTGGTCCTAAAAGAAAACCCTAGAAATCAACAAGACAAAGAAAAGAAAGGGAAGTTTGAACCTAATTGGCTAGGTCCCTTTGTAATCATACCAGTCTATGGATTTGGAGCCTATCAACTATCTACACTTGAAGAAGATTTGTTCAATGAACCTATCAATAGTATCCATCTCAAAAAATTCTATACCAAAAATCATCTAGTGCATGGTTAAAATGGTCATCTTGGTCACAAAAAATACCAAAAAAAATAAAAAAAATTCATAAAGTCTGAAAAAGTGCAATAAAAACAACTAGTGAAAACTTGGAAACAGGAAATACTTGTGATTTAAACTAGATTTTTTGTTTATTATATGCATGACTTGGTCGTTCACTTTCACCATCATCTTTTTGCTTATCAATTGAAAAATGAACATCATGTACATATCTTGGCAAAGTGATTGTGTCACACCCTAGCTTGGGGGAAAAATCCTGAGCTCACTATGGGCTTGAGCTTAAACAAATAGAAAAAAAATAGTATGATAGTGTAGCAAACACAATGATCATTGGGAAATTCAAAATGGAACATACATCAAACATTGGATCACTTCAGAAAATCAACCATCCACATCAAGACAGATGAAATCAAACAAATGAGAACAACTCTAGATGGATAATCTAATCTAAATAATGATTGAAATACTTTAAGCAAAGTTTGAATTGTTGTACTTTGATCATTGTTATCATTTATTTGGAGCAACTCAATGATGTATTGAACTAGAGAAGCTAGGAAGAAGAATGATATATATATATTTTTTCTTTGCTAGTTGTTTGTGAATTAATCATTTTTTGTGAAAATTGGCGTGAGACGTGCTCTACAAAGTATCAATGATGAAATTCTAATTCACATAATGAAATGATTGATTCTTTTCTATTTATGCAAGAAATGTTTAGGTCATCTTGTTTTAATTATACCTAGATGCTTGTGTTCACGTGCAATATCAAAAATCATGAAAGTACTACTTAGGTCATCATTGGTCTAATTATACCATTGATGCTTGTACTCACTTTCAACATTTAAAAAGCTCTATGATGATACAAAGCACAATAAATGGACTGTTAAGATGCCAATGTTTGCATGTAGATTTTCAAAGTAAAATTAGATTGCATTCATGATAGTTTTACATCTGTAGAGTATATGATACAAAAAATTAGTGAAAACATTCAAAGATGATGTTATCTTTTCTCATTAATAGATTGAGTATAATTGACATTAAAAAACACATCATCATTATCATATAATGCATAATCATTTTCATTGCATACATTAGAAACATTATTACATCATTTCATCATTCATACATTTGATCAAATAATTTACATGTATCATATCATTTTCTACATTTGTGCATCATACCATAAAATTGCATGAGAAAACTATAAAAAAAATAAAAAAATCATCTACATACTTTCATTTTCATTAACACTATCATATCATATATCATACATTCAAAGTATCATTATATTAATCATTCATTCATCCATTCATTGCATCATAAATTTGCATTTGAAATATAAAAAATATATAAGTGCATTATATTTCATGTTCATCATTATGTCATAATATCACTGAATATCAAATCCAAAATCATACATATAGATAATTTTTTTCATATCATTTACATATATCCATTATCATACAACTATCATCATCATCATTATTCATAAATCACATTTAGCCATCATAGATAAACATAATAAAATCATAACTTGTCATCATGATCATAAATTGCATCCATGACATCATAACATAAATCATCACATGGCATATAGAAATAGAAAATTAAATGCATCCACCATAGAATCATATAAACACATATAGATTGATAAATCATTGCATATCATATAAATCTCAAAAATTGTAATGTCAAGTATACAATGATGTTCAAAATGGAAAGAGATACAATATCAAAATTGGTTGTGAATCAATAATGGCCTTCCTTCCACTAAGCTCCAATGTGGTGGCATCCACTAGACCCATAACTCCCCACTAGATGCTGCCGGGATCTCGGATCTCTCGAGGAAGAGGCTATGTAACACCTACTCATGGTCTGGTGGCTCCTTTCAGTTGAGACTAGGCATAATCCACTCTGCTGCTCAAAGAAATGCATCATGACCATTGCCTCCCTACCCACATGGAGAACCTCTCTCCCATGTAATGTTCGTCACCATCGCCAATATTTCTAATCTCTGCTTCTCTTGTGTACTGCTCTTGAGTCCACCTAGCTACACCTCTTAGATGTCAAAGTGGTAATCATTGGGATGATGCCAACTATGCCTATGCGAGCTAGTGTCTACGTGCATTGGCATGGGCCTATGTCTACATCTAGGTGCTGTTTCTGCACTAGCTAAACCGAGCCTATATCAAGCTGACACATGGAGTCACGCACCACTGTGAGCTCTGTCTAGCGTCTACTATTGCTGGGGAAGGTACACCAATCTGCACATGCTGCTCTGTAGGAGCTACTAGTGATCACCTCTTATGAGGCACCATGATCTCTCTGACATCCAAAACTGGAGGTAATCCACTAGCTCCACCTAACCTATTAACCCCACCTAGTCCTCCACCTCCTCCACCACCATCTCCTCCATAATCTTCACCCCATCTCACCTCTGTATCCCTCCTCCTCATCATTTGCCATTATCCTCATCACTACTATCTCCATCCTCCTCCTCCCCCATATCCTCCTCCTCCCCACATCCCCTACTCCACCACATCCTCCTCCCCTCTACATATTGCTCCTCCTCCATCCTCCTCTCCTCTGGTGGTGACCATGTACAATTTGCAACCTCCTCCTCAGCGGGTGAGTAGCACTAGCTCATCAGAAACAAATATCCATGGAAATGGATGTAAGGAAAAATACTTTGCATAATCTATAGTAATTGGAGGCTTGATAATGTCAAGACGAATATCCCAATTTGAAGGTTGTAGGTTTAGGTACTCCTAAACAATCTTGTCATATGATCTTGAACAATAGTATCATATGAAAGGCAAGGTCCCCACTTACTAGAATCTATCGGCCGCCAGGCATAATGAGCAACACCCTAGGGCATACCTTGAATAATTCCATATTGTCTAAGAACCCTCCTGAAAAAATCTCTCAATCAGAAATGGAGTCCTCAATAACATTATGTTTCCACAGTCCATTATGATAAGTAGTCAAGATTTCTGGATAAAACTGTGTGTTGTTTTTTTTCATCAACGTTTCGGATCATACTCCATGATCCATCATCAGGATGATTAGCAGATAGAGAGAAGTGAAGAATAGATAGCAGACTTGGATATAAATAGGGGAAGTGGTGGTGAGGGGAGGATGAGAGGCACTCAATCCAAAAAGATAAGAAAGTCAAAGGGAGGAGAAAGAAATAAAATTGGAGAAATTGCAAATCAGAAAATTAATTAATTTAACAAAGGACATAAGCACCCTAAAGTTAAAGAAAAGAATAAGGAAAAACAATAAGTGAAAAAAACATAATTGAGAGAAATTTAATAGGAGGCAACAATTAGAAAAAAGAGATTGAAAGGACACAATAAGATAAAGAACACGAAGGGAACAAATGGAACATCCAAAACAAGAAGACAAGAGCCGATAAACAATACCCAAAAAGAAAAATAAAGTCAAGAATTCTAACAAATGAATCAAACAATAATAAAATAAGTCAAATAATAGAAGAAAAGGAAGGCATTTGAAGAAGGAATTAAACAAAAAGAAAGAAACATAAAAACAAACCTAAGGAAGAACCGAAAAAATAACAAAACAAGCAAGGGAAAGAAAACGCTAAGCTATTACAAAATAATAAATAAACACTATACACTATAAATTGTATAATATAAATTAAACATTATAAATTAAATATATAAATAATGTTAAGCAAATATAAACATTATAAATTAAACATTATATAAATAATTATTAAATAGATATAAATTATTAATTATAATAAACACTATAAATTAAATATAATAAAAATATAAATATTATATAAATTAAATATAATAAAAATATACTATTGTATAATATAAATTAAAATATGAAAAACATTATAAATTAAACAATATATAAATAATTATTAAATAGATATAAATTATTAAACATAATAAACATTATAAATTAAATATAATAAAAATATAAATATTATATAAATTAAAAATAATAAACATTATAAATTAAATAAATAACAAGGAAACCCAAAAAAACAAGAAAAAGGAAACGAGACTAAGAGAACAATAGGAGAAAAATATAATATTAATAAAAATTATAATATTTAATATACTATTGTATAATATAAATTAAAATATAATAAACATTATAAATTAAATATATAAGTAATGTTATACAATTATAATAAACATTAAAAATTAAACAATGTATAAATAATTATTAAATAGATGTAAATTATTAAATAAAAATTTTAAAAAACATTATAAATTAAATATAATATGAATATAAATATATATAAATTAAATATAATAAAATATAAATATTATATAAATGGAGTCCTGTCGAGAACATAAAGACCGGAGGCATCCCATCTAGGTATCATCCTCATCCCGATGATCATAATCCAAATAGAGGGCCTCCATGTAATGGCCTCTAATCATCCAAAACTATCCTCCAATGCTCCTAACTTACCCAGGTTTGGGCTAAGTAATATGATCTGTATATCTGTGAACATATGGCCTCATAGCTGATCTCGTCTAACTAGAACTAGACATGTAACAACTATATGTCTCATGTCCACACCTTAAGTAGTGTAACCCTAGAATAAAGCTGACGGTTGGCAACTAAATGCAAATCATGATAAAGATGAGAAAATACACATTCCTAGGCATATCTGGTAGTGAACAATCATGCTCTCCAACACATGACCCCAACCAATGGAAAGTCCCTTTGACACGTGACCAAGATAAAGGAACGATCAATAAAACTAGCAAGAATCATAGGCAGGGTGACATAGGCATCCACCATCTCATGAAATGGAATCTCGTATCCACAAATGGTATCATCTTGGAACACTTTGTATAGAGCATCAATCCTACCTTGCTCTAAAGAATCATAAACAACAACCTCTCCAACAACAGGTATCTACAAAATTTTCCAAACATCCTTAGGAGTGATTGTCATCTCACTGATAGGAAGGTGGAAGGTATTATGCTCGCTATGCCACCTCTCTACTAGGGTTGTCAAGAGACCCCGATTAATCCTAATCCAGGGCATGAATAAAAGAGAAGCCAACCCACATCATGTAATGACTATTGTCTAGGGATGCTCTAGCTACAATATCAAATCAAAGGTCATAGGAAACCACTCTCAAATCTGTAGTCTCATGAATGACTCTTGTCATCGAAAGAAACAAAAGTCAGAAATATTTTTCAATCATCAAAGACTGATCAACCTATCAAATCTTATCAGCTTTGTTGAGACTTCACTAAAATATTGTGAGCAACTATCACTCAGCCTTGCTTATCTCATGAGGTTAATCATCAAATTTATCAATGAAGCTCACCTATCATGAGGTTTATCAAATCAAACTATAATTATTTATCGCCTATCATGAGAATAATTATCATCAATCAATCATCAGACCTCGCCTATCATGAGGTTGAACATCATCTACTCGATCGGGATCATCAATGATATCAAATCAATGGCTGAAATGATTGAAAATTGACAAAATCAAGGACAAAATTGACAAATTTCATCATTCTGATTTCAATGTGCTAAAACAGTGTTTCTATGTGCCACAATATTCAATGTGCCATTAAAATAGCTAAATGCGCTAAAACAAGCAGTAAAAGCGCTAATTCATCAAATGCGCCATTTTAGGAGGCAAATGCACCACTTTAAATAGTCAATACACCATATCATCAGATGCGCTACTTTACCCCATGAGTGCACTAAAATTTTGGACCCAGGCACTAAAATAATGCATGTGCTACTTTAACCTATCTATGCACTAAAATAGGTAACCTATGCGCTAATTTAGTCTATGCGCTAAAACATACATTCTATGCACTATTGCGGCCTACAAATGTGCTAAAAAAAAATAAAATGACTTAAAAACTAAGAAAAACGCATGAAAATGAAAACACAAAAAACAAGAAGGTTCATGGGTATGTACGAGAGGTTCGTAAGGTGGTTGGGCAGTTATGTCGATGCACGTGCTTGAAACAATGAGTGTGGTAAGGGATTGACATCTTGCTCCAAATTTTCTCTCACTCCAAATTTCTAAACTCAAACATACACAAATGAATTCTACGCTCAACTTTTTTAACCTTTTATAGGTTAATTAAGGGGCTTTTTATGGGATTTATTTAATTTATTTATTGGAGGATTAATTCAAAACTTATCACAAGGGCATCTTTTAAACTATTTGTCGGGAGATAAATTATTTCATCATTAGATCTTTATCAAATCATCACACATCATCAAAAAACATGAAAAAATTGAAAATTTCCAAAACTTCAAAAAACATCAAAAATCATCAATTTATCTCTTGAGGGGGCATATATTCATCATCACAACAAAATCAACATTTGGGGCATACTGAAAATTTTTCGTCAGTACTAGCAATAGCTTCATCATCATCATATACACCTAAAAATGGTTTGGATAATCTAATTAATTAAATATGATTTATTTGATTAATTAACCTTTAATTCTTCTACTATTAAAGAAATAGAAATATTTATTTATATAGTTCATCTTCTAAATTCTTCAATCTTTATTCTTTTATTTTGTCTTAATTAAATAAACGAATTTCAGTTTGTTTTATTTAATTATTATTATCAAGTTCTTCTACTATTGAATAAATAAAAATATTTATTTATATAGTTCACATTTATATTTTTCTGATTATTCTCCCTTAATTAAATAATCAAACCTCAATTTTTTTATTTAATTATCATTATCCCTCTTTTATTAAATAAACAATATCAAAAATTTTTTTTATTAATAATTGTTATTTCTTCCCAGATTTGAATAAATCCAAAATATTTAAATTAAAAGCATATTTCTACAACTCATCATATTCACCTACCAAATTAGACATGAAATGTCTAATTTAATTCATCTCAACCTTCACAGGAAAATTTGGAGACAAGTTTGCAGGCAATCCTCTTCATCCTCTTCCAATGTTTCTTCCTATCTTTTGGCTGAGTGTTTTTATTAGGAGGAACAATCCCCATGATTATCTCAGGCTTCTTCATCCTTCACCATTGAATCCTCAAAATCAAATCCAGACCTTTGCTACGCTTCCCCTTCACAAATGTGTTATTGTGAATCTATAAATACAACCTCATTCTATAGGAAAAGGATCCAAACTTTGTGAAAACTTACTCTGCAGGAAGACCAATTGAGCAATCAAGCATATTAGCAATAGCATTATCATTTAGCAATAGCAATCATATCATTTTAGAATCAATATCATGGCTGCATCATAGTTTACTGTAGCTTCCTTTTATCAAGTTTCATGTCAATTTAGATTACAATAGCTTCATCATTATCATTTAGATACCATCATATAGGATTAGATTATTGCATTTAGCAACATCTCATTCTCTAGATTGGCATTTTAACAGTCACAATGCTTATGAAATTTGAGAGCCCAGTGACTTAATAAATCTTTGGAGATAGAGAAAAATATGATGCTTTTAGTAGATTCTTTCTTTAAATTAGTTTAAATATTGTTGAATCTTTGATATAATGTCTTATTTAGAAGTGTTGTTTGTTATTTTACTCATTACTTATTCCACATGAACACTAGCATTGTGTGAAAAAAATGAAAAGAATTTGTAACCATGTCATGCAATGTTTCAGCAATATGAACAATGTATATGCGAGGATGGAAGACAATTTTATCTAAGGTATGCAAAGCTTTAAGAATGTAAACAGTGTATATTGTTGGAAATCAAGATTGCACCCTCTTGTTTTTGCTCAGTTGATTCAATGCATCATAAATAGTATTCTACATTACTGTTGATGGATCATGTAGGAGGGTTCATAGTCTGAGCTCTAACAAAACTTTATAATCACTTGCAGGTTCACTTGGAGCATAGAAGTAGGGAAGGATGCACAAATATGAAGGCAACTCGAAGGAACAACCAAGCAATGATGATTATGTTCTCTCTTGCAAGCTCTTCTCTCCTTTTTATCTTTAGTAGTGTAGAGTATTCTTTAATATCCATTGTTTCAGCTACTCCCACAGCTTGTGTGGGACACTTTATTCTTTTTTTTACTCCAATGAATACAAAACAACATTTGTTTAATTCTTGTTAAATTATGTACTTTTCTTTTACAAACAATGTATGGATCATTATGAATGAAAATTGAATACAAAAGAAAGCATTTCCTTTTACATTTCATGAAATATTATGCTGCAAATGATATAAGGAAACTGAAACACATTGCACTTCTTAAGATCTCAACAACTCAAATATTTGTAATGGTTAAAACATCTATAGAAATAAACTAAAATTCTTCACCTTAAAATGAATTTTAATCAACTAGCTCTATCAATTTGAGTTGTGTGAAAAATTGATAACACTTTTGGGGACCTCTGCTAGATGCTTGCCTACTAAGCATTGGGCCAATTGCCTTATGTATATCTATTGAGTGCCAAGGATTCAATTCTTCCCTTCTAAAACTTGCAAAACCAAACAACAACAAAAACCATCCCAAACCAACAAAGAAGGCCCCGATGGCTAGAAAGCAATGTGCAGAAGCACTTATTGAAAAGAAACTATTGAAAATAAAATGCTCCAAGCACTTATTAGCAGCAAATACTCTACTATAGTATAGGGGTAGAACTTAGAACCTCATAAACAATGTTTCAAATGGATCCCATTGACTGGGATCATAAGCATTTCTCCAGTTAACCTTGAGAGTTGAAATGAATTATGCTCTCTGCATTCTATTATGACATACGGGTCCTCCCAAATCACATCGAATTTGGAGTATCTCCCTAGTTTATTCTTTTTCGCATCCCACTTTAGCACGAAATCTCCAATAGTAAATTCTTTGAATTTTTCTTCATAGAATTCTCTTATCATACTATCATTCAACTCCTCATTCAACTAAAAATTAGCTTTCTAGGATAAGATTCTGTTAAATTACCTCTCATAGAATTTTTTTTCACCAGTAGTCATTGACCCCATCATGGTGATACTCCTTTTAACTTCCACATCAAAGTTGGGCAACCCATATAACAATTCAGTTGGAAGTTGTGGCTCAATAATGGCTGTATCTTCAGAATTTTCAACAGAGAACTCAAAATCCTCTAGAAACGGATTTTCTTTAGTCATACGATCTTCTCTCTTGAAATAGTTTTCAATAGCCCTACTTACTTCAATGAGAAATTCTTCTTCAAATACCTCCCCTCGATCCAAGTTTTGGTCATCAATCTACATCTCCATCCATTCTGGATCAACATCTCCACATTCTTTGGGACTTTCTTCTTTATCTAAAGCTTCATTTTCAAAAAGTATTCTCATCCATTCTTGGACAAATTTTTCATCCTCTCTGAGATCCTCTTCCTGATCTAAAACTTGACCTTAAAAGAGAAAATCTTTCCATTCCTTAACCACCTCTTCATCTTTTAGGAACATTGTGCCACTAACCGAAAGTTGACCTTGGACTTTAACTAGATTAGGGACTATTGTATCAGACTCTTGGATTACATAAATTCCTAACCTTTCCTCCTTGGTGTGACTGAAAGGATTAGGGTCATGATCTTGGGTAACCCACTCATCCACATTACCTTCTTTTTTTGGGTGCACTGGGTTCTGTGGTCATGAGTTGATTCTCTAGCCCATTTGTGGAGTACAGGTTAATGTTTACTAGGCTTGGAATGTAAGGTTCAATGTGGTATTTTGGTAGTGGCTCAAACCAAATGGTCACTTTCATGCCATATCTGGTTCTAAAGAAAAGGTGAGACCAAATGGCTGATAAGAAACCTCCTAGTTTGGTAGAAAAGTTTCTTGAAATGAAGAGTGCAAAATGGGGAGGCAACTCAATCACATGAACATCTTAGGAAACTACAAATTTGGGGCAAGAATGTAATGTGAGGACTAGATTTTTAATGGTTCTTAATGTTTGAATAGCAGATCCATCTAATTGCACAACTCCTTTTCACACAGGTTCATAAACTAAGCCTAACTTATTAGCTAAGCTTTTAGGCATGATTGAGCTGTTAGCTCCTAAGTCTATCATGTAGTTATGGACAAGTTTATCACCTATAATTAGAATCAGATAGAATGGTGGGGGTTTTACCTCTTGATTCTACTGCCCACTTTTGATCTTGGAACTATTAGTAAGCACAATTCTGCTCTTTTCTACATTCACAACATTTGAAGATGAAATTTTAGCTAATGCATTTTGCAATAAATCTTTCTGGCCTAGGATATGTAACACATCCATGATGGACAAGGTGACTGTAGCTTTCTTTAAATTCTCAACCACATTGAAAGAGATGAGACTTACCTTTTGTTGTCCTAAAGAATTAATGACATCATTACTTACCTTCTATTGTCCTCTCTATAGAATATGCACCTTCTGTTGAGTTGCAAGGATAGTTTGAGATATAATGACATGATTTTTGTCTCTCACAACTTGTTGTGAATTTACAACTTTATGTTGTGAGCTTGCAGCTTGTTGTTCCACTTCAACTGCTCTTCATTTCAACCTTTTGTTTGCATCAATGAACGAATATTGCTAGTTCTATCCCTAGAAATGATTAACTCAGTTATATTCAACACTTTTCCAATTCACTAAAGCAATCTTAGAGTTGCTTGGTTGTTCCACATTCTTGCTTGGAAAACTTTTAGGGCCACCATATTGATTCTGCACCTTAAGAGCTTTACTCTACATTCTACCCATACAAGTAGCCTAGTTGTGTGGTTGATTGCACGAATAACACTAATCATGCTCTTGAGCCAAATTATTCTATGGTACAAGCTCTCTTGAAAGACCAGTAACATTGGGATTGTAAGCCCAAAAAGGCTTGGGTTAAAACCTCTTTTCTGTCCATGAAAGTCATTATGAAATGGTGGCCTATTCTATTGGTTCTACTAGTAGGGAGCTTGGTAAGGCCTATTTTATTGACCAACCTACCTCTTGAGGCTCACAAATTCATTGCTAAAGGTTTTACCAAAGTTTTGTAGCATAGTTTTGATCTCTTAGATTTATCTGGTTTGGTTCAGGATGGAATTTTCTTGCATAGTAGCTTTATAGCCTATTGTTATGACTGGCAGAATAACATAGATAGGAGGAAAACTCATAGAAATAGGTGGATGAATCTCAGGAAAAATTGGTGTGGGAAGTCTAGGTGTTATTTTCTCGGCCTGAATAAGACAATTTTCAGCCCTTATTGCAATGTCATAAGCGTTTGGCAAAGTAAAAACCCCATAGACTATAGCATAACTAATATCTCACTATTCAAGGCTTTTGGGAAGAATAAAAAGGCATGTTCAGGTGAGGGCTTAATAATTAGAGGTATCCTATCCCAAGTTCTTTGAAATCTATAATTAAATTCAGCCATATGCTTCTAGGGAGCATGCTTGATGGTGCTCAGCTGCTCAAGTAATGAAAGGTGGTCTGACTTGTCTACAAATTGACGCTGAAGACCATCACCAAGTTGGTCCCATGTTGCTATGGAATTGGTTGGGATTCCTCTGAACCACTGAAGGGCCTTCCCCTTCAACGAAGCAGCGAGCAACCTTATAGCCACATTCTCCTCCATTATGTTGTGCACCGAACATAATGTCACCACTTTTTAGATGTGTTCGACAGGGGTAGTTTGGTCCTCATAAGTGAAGTAAGGAAGTCCTTTAAGTACTGCTACTAGTATGCCATCATGTCGAACTAGCAATAATGGGTTTCCCCCATTAAATGGTGTGAAAGAAAATTGTCTCGCCATGGGTGGTGCCTAAGACATCAGAGTCAGGTTTCTCTTCACATAAAAAATGGGACTGAGTTCTAGTGGTGTGAAATTTTCTCTTCTCACTGAATCAAATGTTCTTTTTGGTATTCTTCCTCTCCTTCTTAGTAGGGAGAGCTGCAAATACTAGAAAGGTCTTGCACTAGATCTGGTCTGGATCCTTCTCATAAGCCTTTTGCACCAAATCTGTAAGGTAACCAGAATATAGGAGTCGCCAGGTATATTTTGAGACCTCTATAGGCAGAAAATGTTGCTACCTATACCGAACAACAACCTACAAATTAGAAAGTGAATCTAAAGACAAGACTCTAGAGTCCCACTAGGTGTGCCAAAAACTATTGGCAATCAAGATTGTATCCTCTTGTTTTTTCTCAGTTGATTTAATGTATCGTAAACAATATTCTACATTATTGTTGATGGATCATGTAGGAGGGTTCATAGTCTGAGCTCTAACAAAACTTTATAATAACTTGCAGGTTCACTTAGAGCATGGAAGGAGGGAAGGATGCACAACTCTAAAGGAAACTTGAAGGCACAACTAGGCAATGGTGATTATGTTCTCTCTTGCATGATCTTCTCTCCTTTTTATCTTTAGTAGCGTAGAGTATTATTTATGATCCATTGTTTCAGCTACTCCCACGGCTTGTGTGGGACACTTGATTATTTTTTTACTCCAATGAATACAAAACAACATTTTATAATTTTATTCAATTATGTACTTTTCTTTGCAAACAATGTATGGATCATTACAAATGAAAATTGAATACAAAAGAAAGTTTTTCTTTTACATTTCATGAAATATTATGCTACAAATGATATAAGGCAACTAAAACACATTGCACTTCTTAAGATCTCAACAAATCAAATATTTGCAATGGTTAAAACATCTGTAGGAATAAACTGAAATTGTTCACCTTAAAATGAACTTTAATCAACCAGCTATGTCAATTTGAGTTGTGTGAAAATTTGATAACATATATGCAAGAATGAAAAGCACTTTTATCAAACTTATGCAAAGTTTTATGAATATAAACATTGTGTAAGAAAACATGAAAGGTCCTTTTAGCCATGTAATTCAAAGCTTTAGAAATATGAGAATTTTTCACACTCATACATTCTAACTCAAAATCCTAATAAAGTTCATCTAAATTTCCTGATTAAAGTTGTGAGGAATTATTTCATTGATTTTCGATGAGAACGCCAAAATTCTCGAATTCAACCGACGATAGCCGGGTAAGAATTTTGACTAAAGTTCATTTAAAAATCAAAAAATAATTCCAATGAAATTTCATCAAAAATTTCAACAAACTTTTGTCATTTTTGAGTCAAAATTTACCGTCGATCTAATGATGCTTGTGAAGTTGAAATTATTTCAAAATGACTAATTCTAAGTTGATGTTTTAAGCTACATGCATAAAAATAAATGTTCCCTCAAACTTTCCAAATTTATAAGTAGTATATGATACTAGAGGCTTAGGAAGCACATAAATGAGGTTTGTAATGTTTTAATAGACATTGTAACTGAATGGGACTTTCAAGTCGCCCAAATGAAAATTAGTCTCAGCTAGGGTGTGACATAGATTTTGGATCCAATGGACTTAACTCTTAGAGGGTTTTACCTAAAAAGAGAGAGAGATTAGATCCAAAATGCTTATGTAACACTCAAATTAGAATGTGTACACTGTGATATGATGTAAAAGAACTTAACTAAATGCAATTGACTGATTAAAATGAACTACAATGAATGCAAAAGTGCAATTTAAGTTATGTTTGAAAGCACGTTGTGATATGCAAACAACTATGAAAATGAAGAAATTATGCATAATAAAAAAGGCACAGGGAAAAATATGAGTATCTAGATCAACATGAGTTGTCTAGAGTATCTAGAATTCTCGGTGGATTTTATCGATTTGTCACAAGGGGACCATTCACCAAGGGTGGCTAATTAGTCCTCCAACTGGTGAAAAAGTGTCAAGAATTGATTTCTGACAGTCGGGAGTTGATTTCTGACAAAATTCATATTTTCATATTTTAGGAGGGACTCATTCACCAAGGGTGGTGAATTAGTCCTCCCCAAAGGATTTGAAAATTAGGAGGTAACTCTAGTCACCAGATTTGAGATGTCCGAATGTCGTTGTTCAATAATTACAGAAATAGATAGAAAAACACTCAAAATTCTGGAAAGGATGATAAGTTGACTCAATATTTTAGTTGATTTAATTTAAACTTTTCACCACCTTAAAACCTCAAGTAAATCTATGAAACAAGGTCAGTAAATACATGTGAAAAGGGGAAAATGTTAAGGGGTTATGGATAGGGTTTGCCTTGGTCAAACCCCACTTTGGTAATCAAACCCAATATAAATGAATGAAATGCAAAGGAAATGATAAATGAACAACATGAAAGTGTTACTAACTTACCAAGATCCTTATATATCTAAATCTAAAATGATGTCAATGGCTGATCCAAAGTGCTTGAAAGTACTTGAGTTGATGATATAGAATGGTGGAATGCTTGAGAGTTCTTGAATATGATATGTGAATGTTGGAGGATTGCTTGAATGACTTAGAGTATGTAAAGTGAGGTGAAAAACACTAATTTATACAATTCTTGTGCCTTACTATCTGTTCATACCTCATCACAGGCCGACATGAAGTGAATTTGAATAAAATCCTGAAAGGAAATTTGAAATATTTTGAATTTAAATAAGGGGACTCATATGTCACCTATAGCTTAATGGGTCCTACCTAGACCTCAAAACCATGTTGGGAAAAATGTTATGTTTATCGTTGTTTGTCGTGATAAGATCCAAAATACACTTACATAAGCATATGAGGGCATAAAGAGAAAAAATAAAGCATGAGAAACATTTAAATAGTGAAGATGTGCTCTAGAAAAGTGAAATCTTTATTACAAGACTTTACAACACTTCAATATAGGACTTGTTGATGAATAAAAAGGTGATTTTAGGTGAAAATGCTTTAAATAGAGTTCAGAAGAATGTAGAATGTCCTACAACACTTCACAACACCTTCACAAGACATTTTTTGAATTTTAGTACCTAAATAAGCATGTTCTAGCCATGATACATCATAAAATCAAAGCAACATAGTTCCAACACCATGAAATAAGACCTAGAAGACCATGAAAATGACAAGGGGCCATTTTTCTACGGCACATAGGGTTTTTTCAAAAGAATTAGAAATTTTTAATTGGTTTTGATGATTTTTAGTATGTATGACCTGAATACTAAAAGAAAATGCATTTTTCAGATGTTTTGAAATGATTTAAAATGTAAAAATGCAGACTATATGCACTTGCACTAGTGCAAAATTTTAAACCCTAGAATGCCACTTAACTAATGGAAAATGCAATGCAAGCTAATTCTAGGAGAAAGATGGACTCAAAATTAGAAAAAAAAGTGTTCAAAAGTTGGGTTCACCAAAATGTGGACATTGATTTTGGTTACCCAAGGGTTCCTCTAACTCATATAGGTTTTCCACCTAAAAGGAGAGGAAATGGGTCCAAAATGCTAATGTCTACACTCAAGATTAATGTAAAAGGGATGAAATATGTCTAAATGCAATGATCTAAATGCAATAAACTAATGAAAGCTATTGATTATTAATGCAAACTATTGAAATGAAAGTTGTTTGAAAACACATTGTGATATGGAAACATATACTAAATTACCTAGAAATGCAAACAAAACTAAATAGAATACTGTGAAACAAAAGGTGTGCACGTGGAAGTGTGTTGCAGACTTGAAGCAACTCTAAAATTTTGGAAATACTGATTTTTAAGCCTAGCAGGACAATTGTGCCAAACTGGGTGACTTACTCCCAATTCTAGAAAAATTGGT
This sequence comes from Sequoia sempervirens, assembly GCA_007258455.2. Taxonomy (NCBI): domain Eukaryota; kingdom Viridiplantae; phylum Streptophyta; class Pinopsida; order Cupressales; family Cupressaceae; genus Sequoia; species Sequoia sempervirens. The sequence continues at coordinate 20,943 of VDFB02358867.1, forward strand.
CTGGAGCCCATTTCAGCCAAATGGGTATCCAAATCTATAAAAAAAATGTGAAAAATAGGTGCAATGGGACTAATTTGCCACTATTGGTGAGTTAGTCCACTTCTGAATTTCTAAAAATTTGAAAGTGGAAACAAAAGCCCTTGGTTTGCACTTTGGTTCTTCACATGTGTCTATTTCTAAAACTTCTATTTTCAGGCCTAAAAGTGACTTTTTTTAATATTTTGTATTTGCAAGCAAGGAGATGTCTTCAAAAAGTCTTCAACCTAATCTTTAATGATCTTCAATCCCTCAAAGTTCCTAAATCTACAAACATATAAGGAAAGAGAAAGAAATGTTGGATGTTAGGGCATGGGGGTTTGCATTGGTCAAACCCCTTTTAGGTAGTTAAACAAAAATTAAGAAAGAATGTAATGAAGCATGCAATAATTGGAATTATTACCTTGCCATGATGATTGATCTTGAATTTTTGCAACAATGGATGTTGATTCAACCTTTGAATTCCCTAGAGAGCTATTTTGATGTCCTAGCTTGCTTGATAAGAATGATGAAGATGAATGATGAAAGAAAGAGGAGTGAATGAATTAGGTCAAATGAGAGGGAAAACCCTATATTTATACACAATTATGCCCTAATTCCTGAAAATACCTCATCACAGGCCAGCCTTAGGTCTTAAGGAATAAAACCCTAATTTTAGTCCACTTGGACATTTTAAAAGTGGGATGTCGTGAATTTGATAATTTAAATAATTTTTATTGGTTATTCTTCAACAAGACACTTAAGTGAGGTCTATAAGTGTATAAAGGGTCCATTTAAAGCATAAGAAAGGTGTAAATATTGATGACAAGCCTAAGTAACTGTGAAATTTTGTTACAAGACTTTACAACGCTTTGAAATAGGTCTTGATAAGGTTATTTAGGTGAATTATGACATTATGGTCTTAGAAAAGTTTGAATATGTGGGTATGTGTAGGATCAAGCCATGGAAAAAATAGGCCCCTTAAGTGGTAAAAAATTCAAAAACATGAAAGTTAGGCAACTTGACATAAAAATTTAAATATGTTACCTATATTATTTCAGAAATATGTAAGAATAGAATATGTAGCAAATTGAATATAGTTTCTAAACTACTAGGGTTTATTTTAAAAAATAAAATCTATTTGGTGAAATTTTAAAATTTCAATGTAGTAGTACTAAACTGTGTGGAAAACAAGTGTCACCAAACACCCTAACCAAAAATAAAATGATAATTATCGACTTTAGATATAAGTAGAGGACTCATGTCTCGATGTGATGCATATTTTTTGTAATTTGTTTCCAAGTAAATAATTAATTATGAATTTTTATTACAACTTTTGTAAATATAAAAACTCATGTGTTTGACCACCTTATCTTGGTCAAAACTTCATGAAATTCAACTCTTTCTTTTTTAATCCTATAGTATGCGAAGCATATAATGTGACGCATATTTTGGATGCAAAAAATGTGATACCATTTGAAATCTATAGATGTTTTTCAATCAGCCTACCAATTAGGACTTTAGTCATAATTCAAATAGAAAAAAGAATAATAATTATTTATTAAATTCAAAGTAAAGCATAATTTATATTGGTGGAAAGTTGAGAATCTCATTTAAAAACCCTTTTCATTTCATCAAATTTGTGTAAAAAAAAAGTTGCCAGCCACATACCCTAGACATACCCATCATATCACCACTTTTTGTCCCATCATGATCCTTCACATACCCATGTGTTACAACACCTTACAACACCTTTACAAGACATCAATAAATGCATTTTATTCAATTTGTAAGGGCCTCACAACAAATCAAGGCCTCATTAAGTCCAATTTTTCATCAATTAATCCCATATGAAGAAAAGTATACACTTTTTGGTGACACACAAACTATACCACCTAACCATCAAGATGCAACAATAGATAAGTTCTCAAGTAGGCGATATGGGAGCGGTTTTTCTTCCCTAAGGATATCTTGGAATGCCTAGTGGGGCCCCTCTATTCAATACCATTCTAGGAATGTCTCAATATACTTATGGACCTTTGACCGAATTGAACTCTCCACCTGCATTACCATGGGGGCTAAATAGTGGGACTTTAGATTTCTCCCAGCCACATCAAAATTCTCACAATCAAGTTGGAGCATCTAACACTGCACCAGAACCATCAGTTGCAACAACTGTAGAATGTACTACTCATCTAACAATAAGGTTAGAAACTTTAAATAAAGCCTTACCCCAAGTGACCAATGAGATGGCCTAGTTAAAGATCAACCCCCCTCAGAACCAAAATCCAAACCAATACTAGAATTAGGAAGGGTATTCCAACCAAAAAACCTACTCCAACCAAAATACCAACCAAAATCAAAGGAATTTTTAGAATCAAAACTTCCCCAACCAAAACTATTAGAATTATAATTAGGGATACAAGCAGAGACATAATAACAACATGCAGTGGAACACTGGACCAAAAAATGGACAATTTCCCCATACCTATCAAGCCAATGACAATAAAACACATATTGCAAATTTTGTAGATCTGAACTTCATGACTAACTGGTGTAGATTGCATGACACTACTGCACATTCTGAAGTTAACTTCTCAGAGGTAGAGAAAATAGTTAAGATGGCACATGTCGATTCCCAATCACCACAGGGTAATCCTAAAAAAGGTGATGGATCTTTGGATACTACTATGGAATTTGAAACATATGATGAAGAATATCAATTTAACATTCAGGGAGAAAATGAACTAGCAGCAAATACATATGGCACCCAAGCTTTTTAGGCTAAGGGAGGCCATTTTTTGAAGCAGAATAAGGGGCCATTCACCACATCTACCCCTCCTAAAAATATGGTCCCCCCTAATTAGAAAGTAGATAATAATCTTCCTCCACCAAAAGGACCACCTGAGTTTCCAAATAGAGGTAGTTATGCTTTTGTTCCCAAACAACAAATTAAGAATAACATGGAATTTGATTTCATTTCACAGATTATGCAGAAACAAATGACCTCTCTCTCATTCTTTGACATTCTGAAGTGGTGTCCTGCTCAACATGAACTATTTTTGAAGTCCTTGGATGAGGTAGATTGATTGAAATGAAAGAAAAAGGTGACTTCAACTGCTATCATGAATGAACCCTATATATAGGTAAGACGAGGACACCCCCGTTCCTTTTGAGTCTAAGAATTTTTGGGAAGAATTTACATAACTTCCTTTTTTATTCTAAAGCCTCGGGTAATGTTATTCCTTTCTCTATTTGTAAAATTTTGGGCCTAACCCTAGTTCAAACTCATAAGTCATATAGTTTGGAAAAATTGAGGTAAATGTCATAGGGGAATTGAAAAATGTGCATGTATATATTGGATCAGATCCACAGATTCAAAGCTATATGGATTTCCAAATTGCTAATATTCCTAAAATGTATGGCATGTTGTTAAGCAAGGACTTGATGAAGGATATAGGAGGTTACCTTTCCCTGGACTTCTTGCACATGTGGTTGTCATAGAAAGGGGTAGAAACTCAGAATAGGATTGAAAGAAAACCTTACTTGAAGCATATGATCACAGAGTATGACCATCCTAATGAAGTAGCCTATTCTAAAACCAAGATAGGTGTTTATAGGATGGAAGAAATTATGACCTTTTCAATGTTTAATCTTGATTGCTCATAGTATTTAGAGAACATTGACCCTGTGACCACTATTAACCAGCAAGTTTTAATTCAAAAATTGTAACAGGACAAGATGGTCTTGGGAGAAGAGGTTGACTTGTGGAGTTTATTATTCCTGAACTAGTGTCAGGTCCATTACTAGAATAATTTTGAGTTGAAATGTCAACCCTGTTAAGACATTTTGAATCATGTCTACCAATTAGTAGAAACTTGTAGCTACAATCCCAAAATGTCTCTGAGTCAGTTTCCATTTGAGGCTAAAGCTGCAGCTATTTTGACAAGGGAAAATAGTACCTAAGAAGAAGTCTTATTCCCAACTGGTCAAGCTCAAATCATATTTTATGATTCATAAATTGAGACTGAGGAACTTCAGAAATTGTCTAATACCCTTGCCCCTGCTAATCTTCCAATTCCCAAAGAAATACTCAAAGGGAAGATGAACAATAAAGTTGATGATCATGAGGGGCTATAGGAAATAATTTCTATGCAATTTTTTGACTTGAATGAATTACTCAATAGTCTTCTAAAACAACAGTCCTCTGACCTTAGCATACAAGACTAGTCAGAGCCACCATCTACTCCTCTTAAACATTCACCAATGCTTGACCTAAAGAAAGAAACACCAGCTCTAGATCAACTTTGGACCCTCAAATTTGATGGTTCTAAATTCAAAACTGGGAATAGAGTGGGAGTAGAATTAACCAACCCAAAAGGTAAAACTTACTTTACTTCTTATAGGTTATAGTTCAGTTGTACTAACAATGTTGTAGAGTGCAAAGAACTTGCTAGACAACAGATTTTTGCGTATCAGAAGAAAGTGACAACTCTAAAATTAATGGGAGATTATGAGGTAATCATCAAGCAAGTTTTTAGCCAATACACTTTCCACAACAAAAGGTTGGCTGTATACAGAAACAGGGTATGGAACTTGATCAAGGATTTCAATACTTTTGGTATTAAGTTGATTCCTAGAGAAGACAATCAGATTGTTGATTCACTTGCTATCACTGATAGTACGTTGGAACCTATGTAATGTTCCAAGCTAAAGAGGTTCTCTATGGAACTACTGTTGATTCTAGCCATTTAGAACAATGTCTGGAACTTCCATGTTTTTGATGATGATTAGCATATAATTCCCTTCTTGGAAAATTCAAATGTTTTCAATGGAAAAATCATTGATGAGTCAACCAGGGATCAGGGAGATTGGGATCTATAAGATTGTGATGCATAGGGTATAATGAATCTAGAAACCAACAACATTCCTAAGGGAATGGTAGCACTATAGAGGATCCTTGATTTTGATCCTCGAGCCAATGAAAAACTACCTATTGATGTTGATGGAGGAAAGTATGAATCATAAAACTTGGTAGATTCAGGCTCAGAGAGAAAGATATTCATTGGCAAGAATTGTATGAATGAAATTCGAGACAAAATCTTGAAGGTGTTGAAAGAAGATATCACATCAATTGCTTGGGGGTATGAAGATCTGAAAACCTTTGATACTTTGGCTGTAACCCACACTATTCCTCTAAAAACCCAAGAAAATCAATTTCATTAGAAGTAACTTCTGGTTAATGCTTTGATTGAACCTTTGATTCTCAAAGAGGTGCAAAAACTATTGTCAGCAAGAATCATTTTTCTGGTAAGACATTCGACTTGGGTTGCAAATCTAGTCCCTGTTTGTAAAAAGAATTGGGAAATCAAATTGTGTGTCAACTTCTAAAACCTCAATAAAGCTTAAGAAAAAGATAACTACCCACTTAATTCTCTTGATGAGGTGCTATATATAGTTAATGGCTCATAGATGATTTCATTTATGGATGGCTATCCAGGATACAATCAAGTGTTGGTTAACTATGAAGATAGAATGAAGACTGCTTTCA
>VDFB02358868.1:0-19450 GCA_007258455.2 Sequoia sempervirens
CTCTTATCGGCGAGTTACTAAAGCTATGGAATGGCGTCACTATGTATGACGTCTCTAGACCAATAGGACAAAGACAATTTCAATTCCATGCAATGCTTGTATGGACAATTCATGATGCCCCAGGGCTAACACATTTTTGTGGTATGTTATAACGTTCGACTGCACTTTAACAATATTTAATTTTATGAATTAGATATCATGCATTTTTTTTAAATAATCTATTGATTATATATATAATTATAAAAATTGACATATTTAATCCAATTATATATGATCTTGCAGGTCTTCAAACAAAGGGAAAATTTACATGTCCAATTTGTGGTCCAACGATGAAATATCATCGTTCAACAAGTTTAGGAAAGCAGGTGTTTGATGAGTATAGGCACTTCCTCCATAGAAATCATAAGTATCGAACTACTGAAAAACATATTTTCAATGGGAAAGAAGAGACTACATCAAAACCACGAAGAATAAAATCAATCGTCAAGGTTATACATCAGATCAAATTGTTTATCTATCATATATGATATGTTTTGAATTTATATTTTTATATTGTGTTGTGTTTACTCATGTTGTAATTGACAATGATTGTCGTTGTTAATTTGTTTAACTTATATGCTTCATGAAGGTCATCAAGGAATTAATGGCCGGCTTCCACAGGGACTGAAAAGTTATCCCAGAAAATTTAGTAGGTTGCCCTACTATGAGCAGCTACAAATTGTGCATTTGTTTGATACAATGCATATCAGAAAGAATATAACAAAACATTATGGAAAATATTGGATGGAAGGAATGACAAAGAAAAAATTGTCAAAATTTGTAGTGACATTCAGGAAGCCAATCATGCAATGAAAAATGTCATTCAATTAAATAGCGATGGAGACCAAATTAATATAAGTGCCCTTCCTTGGTTATTAATGGAGTAGCAAAGCAATGCTATAAAATAAGTCATACGAAAAATTTTATTTCCCACAGGATTTGCTGCGAACATAAACAATATCATAACAAAGAAAGGTGAATTTGGGTCAGGGATGAAAACGTGATTGGCATACCTTCATTAAGGTAATTATTCTGTATATTACATATATATTTGTAGACTACATGTACTTTTTAGTGTATTATGCTTTACTACTTTTGGAAAAATAATGAAAATATCATTTTATAATTGTTGCAGTACGTTCTACCTCTATCTCTCTCAGACAACTTTGACAACAATGTCAAGCAAGTTATATATGATCTTGGAAAATACATGAGGTAAGTAGCAATATTTGTTCAATTCGTTGTATAGATCTTATAATTGCCATTTTTTTACTTGTTATGTAATATATTATATATTTTGTTAAATCTCGTTAATATATTTGTGCCTTGAATCACTTGTAGATGGTTGTCATCTAAAGAAATCCATAAAGAAGATATAAATTATTGGAAGAGAAAATTTTCTCATCTAATGTGTGAAATGCAAAAGTGTCTACCTTAGGCATTTTTCAATGCACAAGAACACTACCTCATACACCAAGTTGAGGAGATTGAATTGTGTGGACATGTACACACAAGGTCAATGTGGATGGTTGAGAGACACTTGAAATTTTTGAAGGCTTTGGTTAGACAAAGAGCACATCCTAAGGGTTCTATGGTGGAGGGATATATGGTATACCAGACCATGGTGTACATTACTGAATATCTTCCTAAGTTTACAATAAAGATCCATGTAGATCGTATTTGGGATCCCAACTCCATTAACAAATTCAAAGGGGAGTACCTGATGGGGAAAGGTAGATTGAGGAAAGTGAGAGGTAATTATAAGATAGTCATGGAGATTAACTAGAATACATTTTACATTTGGTTTTTATGTATATTGTACTTATTTAATTATTAATCTTCAATATACATCAATTTAAATTAAGGTCGTATACCGTGGTAATTAACTAATTATATGTCGTTTGTGAATTTCAAATTTTTTTTATACGGTTGGTCGAGAGTGGGATGCACTACATTTGTATGTCACAAACAATTTTGATTGGATGATGGTATGGATTGAATGATTTCAACAATCTAGTCGCACATTAACATGGGAAGGTGTGGCTTTGTTGGTTAAACAAGCTCATCGTAATGGAGATTCCAATGTTACACCAAGGGAATTTGATTTAGCATATGGTTTAAGAGATAAACAGGTATGTATAAATATATTAATCGTCCATATTATTTAATTATTTTCAATTATATTGATGTATATATATGTTGAGACTTTTTTCTTTGCATACATTCGGTCAAGAATAAATATGTTTATCAACTAATGATATTGCAATAATTTTTACATGTTTGACATATTGCAGGTGAAACACCACAAGGCTATGTGGTGCAATGGTCATAAATTTTGAATCAAAAAGTTGGATGACAAGAAGAAAACTTGTGATTCTGGGATAACTGCAGTCTTTCAGGTGACTAATGTTTCATCTAGAAGCGGCATACATCTAGAAGTCTCAAAAAATCGATACTATGGGATTTTGGATGATATACTTGAGTGTGAATTTAAGTCCTTCAAATTAGTTATGTTCGTCGTCCTATGGTACATGCTATGATTGAATGAAAATGATCCCGAGAGAACTGTTATTGAACATGATAATGGATTTACCATGGTTAATACAAGGTCGATCGAGCGAGTTGGAAATGAACCCTATGTTAGATTCCAAGCCAATGTGAGCAAGTATTTTACTCAAAGGTTCTAGGTAAACTGGGTTGGTCATTTGTTGTTAGACATGATCCAAGAGGAAGATCGGTAAAGTATAATGTGGTGGAAGAAGAAGATACCGAAGAACTAGAAGATGATGTAGATGATGATCAGGATCAACAGTTAGTTGATGATGTGCTTGACGAATATGTCTAAGAGGAGGAACTAGATCATGATGATGTAGGAGTTAATGTTCATGAAGATGATATCTGTGTGGATGATGACATTATCGAAACTGATATCAATGACGACGATGATGATATGACCAATCCTTACAATGTCGAATCTGGATTGGATGATACAGACAAAGAGTTGGATGAAGAAGAAGATCAATGACATTGAAATGTATGAGTTATGTGATTATATTATCTATTTTATATTAATTTCTTGATAGAATTATATTTGACTTATGTGGTTACATCATTAATTCATGATGTTTTTAATTTTTATGCCATTACATAATTAATTCATGTACTTTTTAATGTTTAATTTTAATTCATGATGTTACAACTATTGTAGCTCTCTTAGAAATTTCCATATGATCATAATGAATAGTGTTTTGGGAAATTTCATGAAAGATGACACATTGATCGTAGTAGTGAAATAATTGCAAAGTCATTTAGATTTTTTAGACCAATCACCCTTCGCAATGTCATTTTTAGGATCATCTCCAATTTGATTACTAGGACACATAAGGTAGGATTTGATTGGCTTATCTTGGAGGAACATTGTGGCTTTGTGTAATGTGAGCAAATTTTGGATGGGGTAGTGGTGCAGGAGCACCTACACCTCATCTTCTATGCTTAATCATGTGATGATAATTAGGGAGGTCAATAGGTTGGTTTAGGAATTTCAAGAATGTTTTATTGTGAATAAGGTCACTCAAGACCATTAGTCATGTTCTAGGTGAAGTTTTGAGTTATGAGTTTGAGTCTTGCACTAAAGAGTTTTGTAGCCTTTTTAAGGCAAATTAGAGAATTTACATGTAAAAGGGTGCAAGGTTGTTGTCATGTCAATAATAAGGCTATTATCATGCCACTAGCATGGTCTTAGAGGTGTCCTAAGAGTTTCAATACATTTGAGAGGTCAAAAAATTAAAACATTTCAATAGTGATGTTAACAACCTTGAAATTAGTATGTTTTATGTTTCATGTGATCATAAAAGATTAAAAAGTCAGTTGTAGAGGTGGTTTTTCAGTGGTTGAGGTTTAAAGTCCTTTAAAAGGCATAAAGTGATCATTGTAAAGGTTGTTGATGGTTGAGGATTTAAAATACAAGCTCTTGACATTCGAAAACCTGTGTTTTTCTTCAAAATTTATGTATTTTTCCTATTTTGAAGCACTGTACGATCATTAGCTTTGATTTGAATCTGATTTGAGGGATTAAGGCATTGATTTGAGTTAGAAAGCTTCATTTCTTTGCATACAGCCTGGTTACCCTGTTTTTGAGGGTTTTGTAGTCCAAACATGATATAAAGGGGCTCTTACACTTTTTGTGATTACTCTAGCTTGTGTAAGAGGCCCCATGGATACTGTTGTAATTTTAGGATGCATGAATAGGGTGTAGGATGCGAAAGAAAGAAGGTATAGTTGTTGTCCTCAAGAGTTTTGTGAAGAAAAGCATGTGAAATGAGAGGTTCAAGCCTAGGTTTCAACAAAATATGTTGGGAGATCTGATTTTATGAATTTTTATCCATGTGCAAACCTAATGGGTTGTGTCTGAGTTGGTTTTGAGGTCTGGGAGGTTGTGGAAGTAGGAGATTCAATAAACCCTCATGATTTTGTCCTAAAAAAAGGGTTTTTCGGTTTGGCAAGAATTTGGCCGTAGAAGTGGAATCTTTTTGTGGATTTGGAGGTTTGGAGACTATTAGCTCTCAAAAACACAGGTAAGAATACCTCAAGAGGTTTTCAATCTCTTGCTACGTTTTAGGGTAACAAACAAGGCCAAATGATTTGAACCTTCTTCTCTTCAGGTGTTGCCAAACCTAGGTGGGTCTACCTTTGTGAACTGAGTAGACTTAAGTGATGTGATTTTGTTTATAACAATCTATTCACAATGGAAATCTTACAGTGAACAGATATAATCCTAATAAAGTGTATGTGTTATATTAGAATATGTTCACTTAACAGATGTAAAAAATAAAATGGATAAACTAAAAGATGAAATGTGTGAGACCAGTGCCTTGTTGGGTGTATGGAGTCTAATGAAGATCTAGAAAAGTGTAATCTATGATGGAAATAATTCAAACTATTTGGCACACAGATGTAGTTTATAACTTGTATAAACATGCAAGTAAATGACTGACAAACTCTATTTGAGATAGAATGACAATCCTAGTTATGTGATTCTTCTTATTGATCCAATTAATACTCTTCAGTTACTATGATTAACTAGAAGGGTTTAATCCTTACTTGAAAGAACCAAATAATCACATCACACAAATACAACAAATGTGTATCGGTAAACTGAATATATGCTTGATATATCAATTTAAACAACAGAAAAGCATCAAAATGGAGACAACCAGATAACTGTATAATTCCACAAACAGTTGATACCAAGATTAAGCCACAAGTTCAGACATCTTCATTAACTTCATTGAAATTCATACATGCATCTGAGTCTTTTAAAGGAAAGTTTCATTTCAAACTATCTACTGTATCTTTCTCCTATCCGCCTATATCTGTTTTACATTATGAAACAGATATAAGTATATCAAAATTGTGAAAGGACTCATCCTTTCAGAAATGTCTTTTGCTTAACAACAATAACAAACTAGAAATTATGCTCTATTAAGCCATAAATGGATGTTTTGACATATAATCTAGGTAATCTTACTGCTCGTTTGTATCAGCATCCTCCAGCGCATTCCTTATGGCTATCTCCATTTTGATCATCTTCTCATTTTGTTCACATGCCCTGTCCATTGTTAAATTGTTTCCTGCGGCTGTCTCCAGAATTGTTTTCATCATCGTCTTGCATTCCTTGATCCATCTGTCTTTTACCTTTAGTTCCCCTCCATCTTCTAATAGCATTAGTACTCCCTTTTTTGTGACATTGATCATCCCCTACTCATCACCTTGCAATTCTTCATGGAAGTCTATGTTTTTAACAGCATTAGTACTCCCTTTTTTGTGACATCGATCATCCCCTACTCATCACCTTGCAATTCTTCATGGAAGTCTTTATGTTTTTTCATAAAATGGTTGGTAGTATCAATAGCTATGTTATCAGGAGCATCCCTTTGGTTTATTTCCTGGAACTTCTCTCGGATCCTGCCATCTATCCTCTTATGTTCTTGTACTGCAGTAAAATTGTGTGAATGTGTTCCCCAGAGCATACTCAACCAAGTCATTAAATTGGTTTGCCTCTTCCTTATTATTGCAGTGAGTGCATCACATTTACCTTGTGAGTACGCATTTGATTCTTCCCACTGGTCTCTTGCCTAGGAGCTTTCACCATGAGTCAATTTCTTTGTGGATCCCAATGTGATTCCCATCATGTCCTTCAAGCAATCATTTTCTCTGAGTAGTCTCTCGTTATTCATCTTATACATTTTTTTTTCCTTGATTAGCATCTGGATTTGGGCTTTATTTAATTTGGCCACATTAATGCCAATTTATGTTGTAGCTATTGGATCAACCTCACCAACTTTTAACGTCATTACATGTCCAAAATCCTTTTTAGTATCGATTACAACATATTTCTTGTGTGGAGGATACAGGGCCCATATCATAAGTGATCCCTCATCTGGGTTATACTTAGATCTTGCATAGATCTTTGTTACCCCCTCAGGAGTGAGTTTATGTGTGGCATTACTATTCTTCAAAAAACTATCAAAAACCAAAGCAGAGTTCAAATCCAACCCAGGAAAGATCATGACACCTGCATCTTCTAATAATTTCCTTCCTTTCTCAAGGGTCATGCTCTTCATTTCTTCTTCCACACTTGATTTTAAGTTATTTAGTAGTTGTTCCTCATTACTTGGTGTAATATTCTCCACTGATTCCCTTATTGATTTTCCTTTTAATTTGTACAAAAAGGTTTTAAATTATGAGGTTTTAATGAATTCATCATCAGCCACAAATTATTTATATGCTATCTTCCTTGTGTCAGTTTCTACACTCTCTTCAACATTTGGTTCCCTGGGAACATACTTGTAGTCTTGAGTTCTCAATCTAGAAATTTTATCAATTGTACTGTGAGGCCTACCATCACCAGATGCCTCTTCATCAGAAGATAATAGTTTTGTATCTTGCAATCCCCTATTATACTCATCAACAACCTTTTTTGCTTCCTCTTCTTCCAAATTTCTGATCAAGCCATCATACAGATAGGGTATGTGATTATATCCTCCCAAGTTCATTTTATTTTTGGAAAAATCAATATACCCTTTTGGATCAAATCCTTTTCACGGTGGACCCTTCTTCATGTTGTATTGTAGCATTTTTTTGAGAACCATATCATATCCATCCCTTGCTAATACAGTGAAATCACCAAAGCATAATGTACTAGGCACAAATGCCTGCTTTCAGCAAGAACTCAGATTCATAACATCTGAATAGCCCAATTTCCTAACAATCTCCAAAAATGCAATCCTATTAGGCACCGTCTTGGGCAGAATGAAGGGTGCATCTTCAAATCCATATACTCTTATCATGGTCGCATCTTCTAGACAGTACCAGTCTCCCCAATTGTGGTTGACAGGTCCATTGAAATCCTTAGGCCTTAAAAACCTTTTTATTTCATAGGAAAATGAGTATTCACAAGGATGATTGTAAAATCTGTACAGTGGTTTCACAAAAAACTCTTCGAAATGTAGATAACAAGAATTAGTAAATCTGCAATCCCAGGTGGCAATCCAGAGTTGTACTGGTAATAACCTTCCTTCCTTATCAAATTGTACAACCCTTAGTTTTTCAGGCCACAGTTGCAATTCTTGTCCATAATAAAGTATCATATGCATTAGGATTGAATAAGCATCCAAGTGTAAGATAGGAGCTCCACTTTTTATTGCCATCAGTCTTGAATCAAGTACTTTAAAGATGTGTGAAGCATAATAAAAAAACCTTGAATTGTGACATTGGATGTCTGCTACAATTACCATGGGTACAATTGACATGTGCTCAGGGGCCTCCATTCCCAGCACTTGACACACTGAAAAATATGTGTACCTCATGTAGGGTTCAAACAAATCAACATGGAATGGGGGACCATCACTGTCATTCAGTGGAAATGAAACACCATCTTTCTTAAACCTGTGTAGTGGCAACCTCCAACCCTTGTACAAAGTATCCATCCTCCAGAATTCCTTTTCCAGCTGTTCAAGTACAATTTTTTCACCACACACTCCCTCTAGGTTAAAAACCTCATAGATGGCAGCTTCAGATACATGTATAAACAGTTTTCCTGATGGATTAGAAATAGCTTTACATTTTGGATTATAATAGGCAGCTAGCATCTTCACCAATTTTACATTTACAAATACATTGGGGCATACTAGTTTCCCTAGGTTTAGCTTCCAAGGATTGCACACTAGTTCATATCGGTTCCTTCGTTGGTAGTGAAAAATAAATAGCTCATATCCCCTAATTGGGGTCCATATGTCTCGTATATGCTTGCATTTATCCTCTAACTTTTCCACTTCTATCCTAAGTTGTGTAGATCGCCTGGCCTTAGGTCCTGAGCCGAGCAATTGATCAATTAAGTCCTGGTTTAACTTCCTCTCAGCTACCTCCGGTTCCTTCTCTGCTTTAATTTTCTTTCCATTTTATGAATCACAAAACCAGAAATTTAATTACAGGGAACTTACAATTTTATTTAGAATTATTTGACCGCAAGATCCTTTGGCCCTTTGTCCATTCCTCTGCTGCTAAGTTTGAAAAATTTGCCTTCAATTACTTTTCTCAATTCAGGAAATCATCGACACATTTGGTAGTAATATTGTCATTAATGTCCTAGCTTTGAACACGAGCATAGCTGATCTTCGAATTTACCCACTGTCACATCAAATGTTCTATCGGCAAGACAATTCAAACTTTGGGCGATCCTTTTATTCATGCTTGACTAACGTTCATTAAACATTCTTTTGGTCGGGTAGACATTACACCGATATCACATAATCTAGCCATCTGATTCATATAAATGTTACCAAGAGTCACCCCAACGACTATCTTGATTTGTTTGTGTCTTCATCGGCAAGACATGGTGTATCGCTAATACATTCAGTAATTTTCCCGATGTTATAAGTCTCCCTGATGATTATTCCTTCAATCTCAAGTATTTCGCCAAGACTCTTGCCAATGTAATCTTATTGGCATGACATAATGGGTCGGGAGGACATTTTGAACTCATTTCGATAGTGTTTTTCTTGGCGATAGTATGTTTCTTTGTTTTTTTGGCAAGAAAAGATGAGTGTTTCACCAATTATATTTCATCGGCAAGACAAATGCACTCAGAATTACTCAAGGATCTTACTCTGATGGTGTTGGTCTGGCCAATATAACTCCTTGTGCTTTGATTGGTGAGACAAGACAGGTTTCTTGCCAATGGAACTTCATCGGTGAGACCTATATGCTCGATATGACCTTTTCATTTCACCTTGATGGAACTTGTCTTGCCAACGAATCTCTTTATCGGTGAGACCATGGACCGTGTCATCCCGATGTGTATCTTCTTATGTAATCCAATCGATGTGACATTTTTGTTCTTTCGTTGATATGCTGAAAATGAGAATATAATGATTTATGAATTAGAGAGACCTGCACAAATTATTGCCGATATGGGTTATTTGAATACTAGATTTTGGAGGTTTTTCATGATATCAAATGGTTAAGAATGATGTGATCATATGTGACTATGATGGATTATACTCAAGATAAGGTTTTCTTTAGGGAATCAACGAGTGCAAAATCACTGTAAAATTTTCAAAATTTTACAGTTCCAATAGAGGCATAAAAATTTCTTCCCCAAGGTTTCATGGGCATATGACAAGTTTAAAGGCTAGTTGTTTTGTAAAATAGGCCTAATCAGCCTAATCAACACAACCTAGAAAGGGTGATTTTGGTAATTTGGTCCAAAGGACTTGTACTTAACCTTGAAGTATGTTTAATAACTCCAAAATGGGTGTCTAAAACCATTAAGGGTTTCTCTAGTGTTTTGGGAAAGTTTTGAGTTATTGGGAAAAAACTAGGTTTGCACTGTTACAAGGATTCAAGGAGTCAAAGTGTGAAATTTGACTTCTGTTATTTGTCAGAATTTGAGAGTTGTTTGGATTGTTTAAATTGGTCATTCTAAACTTGTTGGAAGCCTCTTAAAGGCAGGTTGATAGGTTGGTTGAGTTGAGCCTCCCATGTCTACATCAGGTAGTTGTTATTGCTAAGGTGGATCACTCCTTTCTACGAAGGCCATAAACTTATGATTGGGTCAAGTGTTCTTTTCTTTAGAAAATTCCTATTGCCTTTTTGATAGGTTATGATTTGATTATATGGGTTATGAAGCACTTATTTCAAACAAATATCTTTATGAAAGAAGTATATTGGCATGAAATTAAATATGATTTGTATTCCAATGTAAAAAACTACAAAGAATGGAAACAATTCTTTCAACACAAACTATTATGTAGTAGTCAATTAAAATGAAAAAGCTTACTCTATATTAGTTAGGATACACAACTAAGAAAATGATCTAAATAGTCTAACAATTTTACCATTAGCATATAGCAATTTCTATAGAGTTGTAGATCTCTTCCATTTCAAAAACACAAAACAATATTAGGTAGATAATCAAACATCTTTCATTTCTACAGTCATTTATTTATCCTAGAGGAACTAAGTATATAGTATACAAAGAAAACCAAAAAACCCACAACTACCCCTATTTTGAAGGAGTTTAGTTTTCTCCCCTTCCTGATCTCCGTAATATTGTCTAATTATTTTAAAGAGACCAAGGGTCATAACACAACTTTATGCAACCCACTAAATAGCTTGGTTAATGAAACTTGACAAAATCAACAAAACAATTGCTACATTTGGCATTTCATGTGGAATGAAGAGTGGTGACAATAATCCACTTATAGTTTAATAAAACACTATTTTTATAAGAAGGCTTGGCATTAGAAAGATAAGTGTTACTTATAGTTTAATAAAACACTATTATAGTTTTACCAACATATACTATTGTATGCTTGCATGGATTCTTGGTTAACATATGGGGAGATAGAGATAGATGGGGAGAGAGAGAGAGAGAGAGAGAGAGATAGAGATATATGGGAAGAGAAAGAGAGAAGGAGATATATGGGAAGAGAAAGGAAGAGAGGTGGAGATAGAGAGTTGATGGATAGGGGGATAGGGGGAGGGAGAGATGGTGAGAGATTGAGAGGGGGGAGGGAGGAAAAGGGATATAGATAGGTAGAGGAGGAGAGATAGAGAAGAGGGGGAGAGAGGGAGAGATAGGTTGAAGAGGAAGAGAGAGAAGAGAGGGAGATAGATAGGTAGAAAAGGGAGAGAAAGAAGAGGGGGAGAGGGAGAGCAATATGTAGAAAGGGAGAGAGAGAAGAAGATAGGGGAGAGAGGAAGAGATAGCTCAATATATATAGAGGGAGAGGGAGAGACATAGAAAGGGGTGATATAGAGAGATAGAGGGGGATAGTGAAAGAGATAGAGAGATCGTGATAGAGGTAGAGAAAGATATGGATAGAAAGAGATAGAGAGAGAGGAGTGAGAGGGAGATAAAAAGAGAATGGAGATAGAGATATAGAGTAGGAGAGATGGAGGGAGAGATGGAGTGAATGAGAGAGAAAGGGGAGAGGAGAGATAGCTCAATAGATAGAGGGGAAGAGGGAGTGACATAGATAGTGGGAGATATAGAGAGATAGAGAGTGATAGGGAGAGATATATCAATCACCCTCCCTATATCTCTATCTATTCATCCTTATCTCTTTATCTCTCTACCTCTCTCTATCTCTTTGTCTCCCTTCTATTTGTATGTTTCTCATTATCTCCCTCTCTCTCTATATTTTCTTCCCTATATTTATCTTTGTCTCCTTAAGTGTGCAATGGGTACATTGAAGAGGTCTTAAAGGAGAATTATCATATCTTTATTCAAATGGCATGATACCTTGAGCATAACTCCCCAAGGACACATGCCATCCTTGGATTTTTGACATGAAACAACCAATCAAAATTTAGTTTCTCTTTTCCCTCTCTCTCTTTTCCTTTGTATCTCTTATATTTCTCTCTCTCGTGCTCTCTCTCTCTCTCTCCCTATCTATCTAAGTTTATCACTTTCTCTCATTCTCTATCTTTTTAGTTTCTATCTCTCTTTGTATTAGCTAATAGGCTACATATATTGTGAGATTTGAGCTTGAAACAAATCTCATGTCTAGAAACCACTATTGTGTCATTGGAAAACAAGTTTCAACTACCATTTAATGGTAAACCAATTGTAGTGTAATGGTAAAATCCTCTAAAATATCAGGTAAAATCCTATATATACTATTATATAATAATAAATATAATTATATTATATATAATTTAATCTAAAATTAATATTATGTTAAATATATATTATATTAGTTATATTTTGTATTATATAAAAATATACTTATTATTAATTATTAATTATAATAATTTTATATGTATTTAATAATTTTGTTAAAGAATATAATATATAATTATAATAATTCAAATAATTATATTATTTATTATGTAAAAATAGCTAATATATACTTAACTATATTGTAGAATATTAAAACCTAGCTAAATGGCACCATAGTTTTCAATTTAATTAACATACTCTAAAACCTAACAAAACCAAGTTGTAGCTCATCAAATTGGAGAAGTGAAAGGTCAATACCAGCACTAAGGAAGAGTTTGGATGAGTGAAAACAAGGTCAATACCAGTGTTGAGGAAGAGTTTGGAGTTAAAACAAGGTCAATACCAGCGTCGACGAAGAGTTTGGAGGAGTGAAAACAAGGTCAATACCAGCGTCGAGGAAGAGTTTGGAGGAGTGAAAACAAGGTCAATACCAGCACCAAGGACAAGATTGAGGGCACTCAGGGAAAATCAACGACCAAGGGACAATGAGTACTGTAAGTTTGGCACCCCCATTCTCGTAAAATGGTATAAGATAAGATAGAAAAAATAAAATAGCTTATTCTTTCACATTTTTAGCGACCAGCCTCAGGTCTTGGAAAAACTCCCATAATCTACCCACATCTTGGTTGAGGTCTAGGATTTCATCACACATAGCCTTCATCGCATGAGTCTGAAGCAATTGTAGACTTAGCCCTCTCTACAAGTTTAGTGAATTTGACCAATTTATTCTTTATTTTTCCTCCAATCTTTATGTTTGTCCCTCCCCTTTCAAACATCTTGCACAACTTGAACTTATAGTTTCCTTTTCTTATTGATCCTTCATGTGCTCATTTCAATCTAGCTAGTTGACCACCTAGTTACCCCCAACTTCCTCCACGTTAAGCTTAATGCCTCCCACCTCCTCCAAAAATATTGACATTGTCATCATTCTCATCTAAAACTCATAATTAAGTCCCACTAACTTTCGAGGTTCAATTTGTTGGTGGGAACATGTTATTATTTGTTGTACAACCTACCTCAAATCTTATGTCCACAAAGTTGCTAAAAACATAAAACAATAAGAAAAAATTTGAAGGTACAACTAAAAAGGGGTTATTTCCTTTTGGCCTCCTCCACCTCTTATATTTCAACATAGCATGGAATTACGCTTACATAACATAAACTCAAACAAATGGAAGTTTATAGGGGCAAAGGAGACCAAGTATATGCTAGGCTAAGCTAGATCTAATGAATGGAAATAGAGGCATACAATTCTTCTTTAATACCTCCACCACAAACATATGCAAGGAAAGGTCTCCTCCCTTCTTGGTAGTGATAACCTCCTCCACACACAACCCTTAAAAATTATGAATAGAGGAATATAATCTTTGAAGAACTCAAAGTTGATTCTCTCCTACCTGATGCAATTAGTCATTTTATCCTTACAAACATTTATAGTGATTACTAGAGGCACATAGACCAATTCTTCATAATAGAAGAATTTGATCATACTTTTCCAATGATGGCATTATGAGAAAACCTTAGGTTAAATGAATAATTCCTAGCTAAGTTCTTTAAATCATGTCCAACCGTATAAGAGAAGACCGCTGCTATGTGTACTTGGATACCATGGAGAAAGGCTCTTTGGGCTCTTTCATCAATCAAGGTATTGTTAAATTTTAACACCTAAAAGTGAGAATGAAGAATCTTTCCTAGGATGGTGGCCAATTATGCTTCTCAACACCTAGATTACAAAATCTTTGTCAATATCATTGCCATCACAATTAAACCTATTGCTTGAGATATAGTCATGCATGGTAAAAAAATTGGCTTTCTTGATAGTAGATACATTCTAGACAATTCAATCCTTGCATCAGAGATTGTTGAATGGGCCCAACAAACTACTCATGATGCCCTTACTATTAAGTTAAAACTTTGACAAGGCATATGATTGCATCAAATGTCCTTTCATTTATAAAAGGCTCAAATGGATTTATTTTTAACCCTAAATTATTATCATGCATTCATCTCTTTGTTAATGAGTGATTGCACAATAGTGTGTCCCACTTGTGGGATGAGGCAAAAAAAAATCCAAAATTTTCAAAATTACAAAATACCAGTTGAATGAAGAACCTTCATTTGAAGGTGATGTCGTCATGATCTTTGAATGAAGAACCTTCATTCAAAAATGATGCCATGTCAAGACTTTCAAATGAAGGTATTTTTTATTTTAAATATTTCATGTCCAAAATGCTTTATAAAAGGAACCTTTGCATGAAGGACCTTCAAATGAAGACCTTAAGTCAAAGGTCCTTCATTAGAAGATCCTTCATATGAAGGTTCCTTTAATGCCATTCCATTATAGCTATTTTTGTTAGAGATATTTTTGTTTCAAAGTAGAGATTGGACCATCAAATAGTGTCACCATGACTCTACCAAGATATCCATCAAATTGACAAACCTTGACTTAACAACCACAAATTCACAAGAAAATTGCCCCTGTCAACCCTAGGGCATCAATTCAATGTCAAGTTTCTTGCTTTAATAGACCCCTAAATGCAATGAACCTCTATCATACCATGTTGCACACCAATCCACTGAGTTACAGTTCCAAGATAGTGGGTGGATTGGTGGATGTTATTTCTATTTAGCCCTCAAACCCTTACACAGGCAAAACAAGGCAGTCCCTGTATTTGATTGTTTTCTCCCACAAAACAGTGAGTTAGCACTTCAAAACAAATGCAAATGAAAGGGAACACATATATTTATCTACACCAATGATCTCAAAGCATTTCAAGCTTGTACGGATCCATACAACACAAAAGAACTTCAAAAAAATAGTAAAAACACAGAAAATTGCTTCAAGAACGTGGTATTTGATATGAAATTTTG
Source organism: Sequoia sempervirens (assembly GCA_007258455.2). Lineage (NCBI taxonomy): Eukaryota > Viridiplantae > Streptophyta > Pinopsida > Cupressales > Cupressaceae > Sequoia > Sequoia sempervirens. The sequence continues at coordinate 15,197 of VDFB02358868.1, forward strand.
GTATCAACTCTTCCAACAATTGCAACAATTGAAAAGGGATGGGAATACAATATGATAGAAGTGGGATAATAAATGCATCTTTTGAAGTATCAAACCACTATGCAAAGATGAAAGAAAGTGCTAACCCCTTAAACTGAAAAAGTTTCTTTTAACTTTAAGTTTGTTGGGTAGCCAATTATTTTAAGTTATCGAATCCTACCATCATACATAATCAAAATGTTGTTTTTTCAAATGACTATGAGCACTAACTTTCACTATTTGAAGATGTTGAAACCTTGTCATAGAGAACTAGAACATTGATGCAACCACTCATCCTACCTTAAAACATACCAAAAGTCTCCTAGCAATTAGACATAGGAAGATTTAAAAATGACTTAAAACAATTTTTATTGCCAAAGCATAAACTTATGATGACAACAGTGCCTAGTACACTCCTCCCTGGTTAACCACTTAGACATATGGAAATTAAATGTAAATTTGTTGTTATTTTTAGTCATGTAGGTGTCCAATAAACCACTTGGTGGTGTTCCCTTCAAGTTTATTTACTTGAATGAAGAGAAAAAGTCCTTTGATTACAATTAGAGAATACATTTGAGGCCTTGGTTGTGTAACTGGTGGACCATAGTCACATTTAACACTTGTTACAAAGTTTGGGAGTTAAAATGTTAAGTAGATTTGATTTGTGGACACATTTGGACGGTAGTAACAATAGCTTGCAATCTATCAAGACTTGATTACCTTATAACCTGTGAAATTCTAGCGATGAAATGATAGATTAATCATAATGTCACTTTGGGATCACATCACCATGAAAGAACTTCATCCAACATCCTTATGAGTGCAGGTACCACCAAATAGGTATTTGTCATATCTATCTTCCTCGTGAGGGAAATTCAGGAAGAGAAGAGGAAAGCGAGACATGTAGTATGTCTAAAAGAGGGAGATCAACTAGAGGTCAAAAGATTAGAAGAAAATTTTGTAAACGCATGGAATTTTTTCTTGCTGAAGGGGGGTCATGTTCTTATGATGATGAGAGCATAGGTGACGTCGAGGTTCCCTTGGGGTACAAACATCTATGGAAACAATGGGTACAAGACCTTAATAAACAGTTTTTATTGTCCAACAAGGATATATCGCATAGCACCATTGTCATTACATCGTTTGGGCCTATTTTGCATGGATGGCATAAAGGTCTGTTACAACAAAGTTACTGAATTGATGGAGTATGTTGGACCCTGTTACAGTTACAAAGATTGGATGCAACTGGTTCGATATACACTAAGTATGCGTAGGTATGCACTGTTAGCAAATTATATACAGCTAAAAGATAAGGATCAAAATAAAGGAGTGGCTATGTACATTGACGGAAGGCCAAACGCATCAGGGAAAATTGTAGGGTTTATAAATAGTACACGACCTGGTTCAACAAATAAGCAACCCAATTGCATATTTGAAGTGTGCAAGGGAAACCGTGTATTCGCATGTGCGATAAAATCAATAACTGCAGGGGAAGAGTTGATAATCGATTACAATTTGAATTACTTAGATACAAACACGGTTACTATGGGGGTGGTACGTACTATATACCATTTTACCTAACCTCCAATTAATGACTCCAATATACCATTTTATTATTATGTTTTTTTTCGTAAGTCTATTGGTTTCATTTCAGTAATGTTTTTTTATATTTAATTTTTGTCACAACGGGACATTGATCGTACGGGGAAGGCTCCGGCTCAGAGCACAGATCACGATGCATCTTCAGGCACTTCTACCCAACAAGTTTACCTCATTGTAATTGTACAAATTAGATATGAGCAAAATGTCTTATTATTATGTTTTTTTCATAAGTTTATTGGGTTAATTTCGATAATGTTTTTAATATTCTTGTTGCAGTTGACTAATCGGGGAAAGGCACGAGCAGTAGAGGAGAGCATCCATAGGGAGGAGCAGTCACTATTATGTGATGATGACATCACATATTCAGCAAACCCTCTCGATATGATAAGGAAGACCCAAAAAAAATGCAATGAAGAAATCCTCCAATTATTATTCATAGTGCTTCAAACATATGAGATAAGAGAGAGGGTTAAAATATTGACTGAGAGAGCACAAAACTTGCAAGTAAGTTGTCATGAGGTCTTTAATTATAACATAAGTTCATTCATGGTTTTATATTTTGTACTCTTTTATGTCATGAACTAAAATATGTGTTGTTTTTACAGGATTTTTGCATCCTTGTGATGTTGCTGGCCATGATTAGGGTACTGCAAGTGTTGCCCGAGGAGTAGGGGTTGGTACAAGTGTCCATCCTGATCTTCCTGCGCATACATCACATCATCCAACCCCATCATCCGTGCCTATATTGTCAATTGAAATGTCGGCAACACATACCATGCAGGCATCCGATAGTGCACCCTCTGGTAGGGAACACATGCCAGAACATGTGTCAGGACATGTACCTAGGGATGCAGAGGCCACTAGTATAGGTGATGTTTTAGCAGCATTTCCTGGATCTTCCCGTATTACTAGTACGGGAACATTGTCGGTCACATTTGTGGTGATCGAGGATTTCGTTCCCATAAAGATAGAGAAGGTCCCAGGTACTTTAAAATGTTTTAATTATTATTATATATAATCCAATTGAAATTTACTTATTGATCACTCTTTTTAGACTAATGATCCATGATCATTTTAGGAAATGATTTTTTTTTTTATAAACATCTAAGAGTGATATTACATTGGATCTCTTCCGGGCCCACCATACGTACACAGTGGAATGCCCAAAATCAAGATTTAAAAGATGGGCTCATTAACTGTTTAGTTGTGCTCTTTGGTGATAAAACATTTAACCAAACCAAGGTCCTTAAGAGAGTTGGTACCTATCTAAAGTATGTGAGAGACCAATATAGGTCACATTTAGAGAAGAACAAAAAGTATGAGCGTCCCCCCATGATTCCAGAGAGAGAGTGGAAGGACCTGGTGTTGGATGGAAAGGAGAAGGCTAAAAAGAAAAAAAGGAAAGACAACAGTGGGCCAACGAAGGTATGTGATACTATCAACAGTGTAATTATATATTAATTACTCTTTCTTTTTACATAATCTAATGTATTTCAAATTTTTCATAGGTTGCCTGACACATCGAAAGCAACAAAGGAAAGACTAGAAAAACACAGGCAACACAAACTTGGCTCTGGTGGTTATATGAAATTATTCACACGAATTGTAAGCATCAATAAATGAAATATTGCATCCAAATAATAAATTGCAAACAATTTTGGTTTTATCACACCATAGAAGCAAAATTCATGATCTTATGCAAAAATGCAGGGCTTTGAATTCAACATAATGCCCACAAAAGAGGACCTGAAGATTTCCTTCCAACAAGGCTATGGAGTTGTGGTTGAACGCCTAAGAGTCTTGACTGGGCAAACGCAATCTTCCACTACATCCGACACGCAGGTAAATAAACTCAATAAATTTTATTTAAAATTGAATACTTGTGCAATCTATTCAATATTAATTTCCACCATAAAGTAATTATGTGCCTTTTTGTTTTAAACAAACAAGCAATGATAATACTGCACATGACATTGGAATGCAGCCTGGTGAGGGTGGAGCACAACCTGCAGATGAAGGTCATGGTGTGCATCCCAGTACTGGATGTATTCATGTGCTATACAAAACACGGTATGGATTAATACAATTAAACATCTTTAATTGTAATTGGTGTATTAATTAATGTAACCTTTCATGTTTCAAATTTAGAGCATGTAGAGCATGATCAACATATTGAGCATGATCAGGCTAGAGAATATCAGGAACATGATGTGGACCCATCAGGTAAAGAGGACCACTCTAATGTTCTTTTAAACATATTTAATTGCAATTGGTGTATTAATTAATGTAACCTTTCGTGTTTCAACTCCAGATTAGGATTTAGAGGGTGTTCAGCATGTTGAGCATGAGGCTATAAGACAAGATCAGGAACATGATGTGACCCCATCAGGTAAAGAGAACCACTCTAATGTTCTTTTAATTAATGAAATACTTGTAACAATAATAATAAAACATATCAATTTAACATTTCTTTGTTATTGCAGTATACCCCCCTTGCAGCGGCGTCCACATCATGAGTACATGACTAGGCGTACATTAAGATCACGAGCAGAGGGTAGAACAACAAAAGGGGGGACAGATGATTTAGAAAATGATACTCCACTTTAGCTTTTTTGGCTTCAAAAAGAAACAAAA
>VDFB02358870.1:0-40936 GCA_007258455.2 Sequoia sempervirens
GAATCCTTCCTCTCAATGAGGTTCCCTTTCTCTTCTTTCTTTTGCTTGCTTCATAGTTATCTTGATATGCTTGTTATTTTACCTATTCAAAACAAACACCTGCAAGTGCTCAAGTTCTCTATTCGTATGATCTTCATTGGCCTCTCATATTGTGAAGGTGGTAAGGATCACTTCTTTTCTGTTTGGCAGTGGTGGGATGCAGCATGAATATCTTATCGTGTGGGTGTCATTTCTATACCCCTTCCTTGTGAGAGAACCTTCTCCTTTTTTGTTCAAAACTACATCAAGGAAGGTATGAGACTATTCTTTTCGGCCTCTGTTGTCCAATTCACTCCATTTGACCCCTCATCATCCTGAAGCATTGGGATAAATACAAATTAGGAAAAATAATAAACAGTTTGTGTGAAGAGGAAAATATGGTATAAAAAATGAATAGCAGGTTGATAAAAGCTATCCAGGAGAATTTTTTTTCACAAAACAGAATCCTATATAATGTTGTTAGTGAATTGTGCCCAATATGAAAATGTATCTTGTGCCTGGTTAGAAGGAATCAATGATCTTTACTATCTTCTTAGATCATTTATTTATGTATATTTTCAAAGGGCATGATTGCCACCCGTTTTGTTTTCTTAGTAGACATTTGTTTGGATCATTTAATTATTTATTTTCAAAGGGCACATGTGATTTCAACATTTTGTTTCCTAATCACTCTCTGTGTTTTCTTTTCAGAAGATGGGAATAAAGCATCATCTTGTATAAGGTTTCTTGTATCAAATGCAGCAGCAGGATCGGTAATTGGGAAGGGTGGTGCAACTGTAAGTGATTTTCAGACACAATCAGGAGCTAGGATCCAGCTGTCACGTACTCATGAATATTTCCCTGGTACAACAGATAGGATAGTGTCAGTAACTGGAACAATCAACGAAGTGCTTACTGCAGCCAATCTTATTCTTGCAAAACTATTGAATGAGGTAATGAGGTGAAAAGTTTCAAAGTCTTATGTTGATCTTCTATTTGGGGATATTCATGTTGTGCATGTTTATGAATGTGAGTTTTGTGTCTGCCTTCAATCCGGGGATATTTATTTAATAATACCTTTTTTGGACAGGCTGAGGATACCAATGATGCAGATGAGAAGACAGGTCAAGTTAGACTTATTCTTCCAAATTCTGTATGTGGTGGCATAATTGGCAAGGGAGGAGCTACAATCAAGTATGTGTTTTTTCCAGCACTATTAAGAATGTTATGCACAATTTTATAATTGGAGTATGCATGTACCTAAACTTGAATATGGCTAAAATTTTGCCTTCACATCGTATATTATATTGCAAGTTACCAGTGCATATTCTTAGGTTCAATTATTTGTGTCTAAAATTTATATTTTATAATGATATCCAGCGTTGAAATTTATTGTTCATGCATTTAGAATTTTAATATGGATGTGCCTAGATCTAATTGTAGCCAAAATATTCCTTTCATGAGGCTTATTGTGTGTTAAGTTACTTGCAACTTTATCCCCACTTGTGTATATAATACATAGATTTAATTGTATTATATGTAAAATTTTCTAATTTAATCATATTCATAACTTTTTTTAGTTTTTCTCTTGCCCATCGAAGGTGTTATTATGGATGCACAGTGCACACTGATTCTATTAATGTGATGTCAAATGTTCATGCACCATCTGTTGAATTCAGTATAGCTTCAGACTAATTGATTCATCTGTAAAGAAACATTTGAGGTTCATAGCAATGCAATAACTATTTAGTATTACTTCAATCAGAACTTGTTATGGATGGTGTACACTGTACACCACATTTCATTTTGGCTAAATTTATTTCTATACATGCACTAATGCAACAAGTGTGTATGCATTATTAGAATATGTATCTTAGAGAGTTTTCTACAGTAGTTCTAGTTAGGATGCAGCTTTAATAGCTGTTAAAAAAGATTGTAGTTTAAATGCTGAGTGCCAGCTTTAGATATCTATTAAATAAAGATTGGAGTTCAAGTTCTAAGTGACAGCTGAGTTTAAGTGAAGTCATCTTCAGTTTAGTTAACTGAGATAGATTGTCTTGTTTAGATGGAGAGAGATTTTAGTGATTTTGTAGCTAATAGTGGACTTTTTAAAATACAGTTTAGAAAAGGGGATTTTACTTGGACAAACAGGAGAAGTGGCTTTCTAAACATAGCTGAAAAAATAGATAGATTCTTCCTAGCTGGAAATTGGGCAAATTTTCAGTGGACTTTTCAGGCGGATATACTTCCCATCACGGGCTCTGACCACTATCCAATTAGTGTTAGAATTCAAGAGGATGTGGTACCAGATCACTGCCCTTTTAAGTTTGAGAAAATGTGGTTGAGAGAGGAGGGTGTTTTGGAGTTGGTAGCTGATTGGTGGTCTAATGCGCCGCCAATAATTGGAAACAAAGCTTTTGTCTTCTTTAAAAAACTGCAACATGTTAAGGAGCAGCTGAAGAAATGAAATAGAGAGGTGTTTAAAAACATTTTCTCGGAAAAGCTCAGATTTGAACAGGAATTAGGGGAGTTGCACTCAAATGTTATTGAAGCGGGTATGAGGGAGGAAGATTTCATCAAAGAAAAAGCTCTCAATAAAAAGTATGCGGAGATTCTGGCAAGAGAAGAAATATTTTGGAGGCAGAAATCAAGAGAGACATGGCTCAAGGAGGGTGACCGAAACACAAAGTTTTTTCATAACTTGGCCAAGGTCAGGAGATCGGGTAATAGAATTCTCTCAATTCAGGACAAGTTTGGAAACATCTTGACGGAAAAAGATGAAATTTGCAATGAAGCAGTGCGTTTCTTCTCGAATGGTTTTAGATGTTCGCAAAATGTTATTCCTCTTTTTGATGACATTCTAGATGTCATCCCCCAGTGTATTTCAGATGTCCAGAATCATGATCTCACTAAGGCTGTTACAATGGAGGAAGTTAAAACTGCCCTCTTTAGTCTTGGTGGTGATAAAGCTCCTGGCCTGGATGGATTTCTAGCGCTTTTTTTTTAGAAATGGTGGGATTTTGTGGCTAATGATTTGTGGGAGGTTGTGGAGGAATCAAGATCTGGTGGTTTTGTCCTAAAAGATTTCAACAATACCTTTATCGCTCTTGTACCCAAGAAAGATGAAATTGTGTCTTTCAGCGATTTTAGGCCTATTTCTCTGTGCAATACAGTCTATAAGGTAATTTTGAAGGTGATGGTTAATAGGTTGAAGGGGGTTCTTGACACAGTGATTTCTCCTTAGTAGAGTGGATTCTCACGTAATCGGTCCATATATGAAGGTTTTATAATTGCTCATGAAGTGATCCAGATTCCATTCTATTAGGACAGCTAGGACAAAAAGGATGCTGGTAAAATTGGATATGAGGAAGGCTTATGATGAAGTCAATAGGTGCGATTTTCAGTTTTCATAGTGCTGTTCTGATTTGTACCAGCAGCCTAGAGTGGATTTGCATGTTTGGTGATGCGCATATGATGGACACTTTTGACATCCATATGAGACAATTCAGGTCTAGGAGGATAGTTTGTTGTGGTGGCATGATGAGAGACACTTATCTATTCATATTTCAGTTGGTGTGATGGTGCAATAATTTGGGATCCAGGTACAATACTTCACAGGGATTGTGGTGAATTGCTTCACAACAATTGGATGAGTGATATTTGTATTAGGGTGGAGCAGCAGAAGGCTTGGTGCAGGTGGTTGTGTTTCATAGAGCATTATTATGATATCACCTATCACATATTGATAGACATAGCATTTTTGAAGACCTTGGATAGATATGACACTTTGTCTCTGGTAGACTTAGCATTTGTGGATAGAGGAGCCTTCGGAGTGAAGGGGTTAATGTAGGATATGTACATGACACTTGAGGTTGATGAATTGGTATTCTTGTTCCTATAATTGTATAGACATATTACATTGAGGATTGGTGCAGGGAAGTTGAAGCTTCATTTCGACGGCCCTTTCAAGATTGAGAGTGGAGTTGGAGAGGATGCTTATGAGTCAGAGTTACCTAAGGGTAGTTGGATTCATGATATATTTCATGTATCTTGCCTCAAGAGGGCAAGTGAGCAGCATATCACATCTTCTCTCGAGCTTCTTCCTTTGGATGAAGAAGGGAAGTTGCCACTTGTACCTTATACTACTCTTGATGATGGGAGATCGCCAACCTTAAGGAGCAAAATTTCAGAGTTTGAAGGATGGAGCAAATTTCAGTTTGAGTGTGTATGGACGGTATTGTTTCATTTTGGCCACTGAAAACTCACTTTGCATACTATTTTTCATAATCACTATGGGAGGAGTAGCCACAAGTTGAGGAGCAAGGTGATCATGGAGTGCTTGAGTAGTTGGAGAGACTTGCCACTTGAGGATGTTTTGCAGTATCCAGGCTTGCAATTGCTTGTGGGCAAGCAATTCCGGGAAGAGAGGATTGAAATGCTCCCTTTTTCTTGCCCTAAATCCACTCTATTTTAATATTGTTTTTAAACATCAATATATATATTTTATAATATTAAAATATAAATAATATATTAGGAAAAAATTAATAAATAAATAATAAGTAAAATAAAATAAAAATAAGAATACTTTATTTGGGTCAGCCAAGATTGGAGGAGAAAAAGAAAAAGAAAAGACAAATAAAATAAATATTCTTGCTTTGAGGAGGTCGGTCAGATTTGGAAGGGAAAGGTGGCTATAAATATAAGAACATTTGAGGACATTTGGGTATTGATTCACATCATATTTTCATTTGGAGATTCTTCTCTTTGGCTGCAACTTTGGTTGGGCTTACATTCCAAGGATGAAAACCCTTGTGAATGTGGTGAGTTGATCGAAATCCTAATTGCGCTTCATTGGAGACATTTGGAGGTTTGGAGCATCATTGCATAATCAGATTTGGAGGAGCATTGTTGTAACATTTTGTGAGCATATTGCATTAGGGTTTTGCATAGTTGCCAGGAGACTGGTACCCGTATTGGTATGGGAGATTGGTACCGGTACCAGTATGTCTATTTTTGAAAATAGGAGACGGGGTTACTTGGAGATGCCATTTTTTTAAATATAATTTAATAATTTATAAATTTGCTACTTTAAAACTGAAATTATTATGACATTGAACTTTCAAAACAAGAACATTGGTAAAGTTTAACATTAAATTTAAAGTTTAAACACACAAATGTCAAAGAGTTTATACTACATATTTGATATTACACATTGAAATTTAGAAATGTTGATTCATTTTTTTAATTTTTATATGGAAACTTGTTGAAATGCAGGGTTTTTTTGTTTTTTAAATGCGAAATTGAGATGTCTCTGATGAGTTTTTGATACAAGGAAATGTGTCCCGGTATACGAGACGCGTCCTAGGGGTTAGAGATGTGTCTCCATGCAACTATGGGGTTTTGCCCTAATTTGGAGCGCCACTTTGGAGCAGACTTGAGTGCCCATCTTTGGAGGGCAATTTTGCATATTTGGAGCAGCAAACCCTAAGCGCTTGCCAAGGAGGAATTCACCCATCTAGGGCTTGATATTTTGAAGACTATTTTGCATATATTTGGTATGTACAATCATAGTTTTAGGTCTGATTTGTAGAGCAGAAATCTGGGCATATGTTTGGCATGTTTGAGACCATGAATTCATTATAAAATCAGTCCAGAATATACAGTTTTGTAGCAGCAGATTTCTTTAATTAGAAATCAGATTTATTGGACCTATGTTTGGCACTTGGATGGTTGATTTCATGGTTGATGTCACAATTGATGTTAATCTATATGTTTGGCATATGTTTTATTGGATGCCTATAAGTGTTTATCATTCTGAAAATCAAAAGCAGAATTTATTCCTAGGGTTTGAGTGGAAAACTAAATCAGAAAAGTGCAAAAATATAAATACAAAATCTAGGCAGAAATCAGAAAATTTAGGGCAGATCCCATTGGGGATATTACAACGTTTCCTTTTCCACATGCACACGAGGCAAGAATCACCAGGATTCACTACTGTTGTAGAAGGGACACTCACTTGACAAAGGTGTGATGGAAAACCAAAGGCAAACATCAACCTCCCCATGATAATTTATATCATAGTGCGAGTACGAAAGGCACAACAGGATGTTCGAAATCGCCAAAAAGTAATCACCAGAATGGCACTTTATCTTAGTGCATCTACAAAAGGGAATGGACATGAAAAAGATGTCTACAATGCCCAAATAGGACAAAATATTGGAAATACATGTAGAATAGCAAAAAACGAGTCATCCCACACAAACGAAAAGTTTCTAGAAGCTAAGACGTCCAAGTAATTCACCAAAATGTGAAAACACAAAAAATTGAATAAAATATACTTAGAGAGAAATTTGGAAATAATGCATGGATGGTTGTGAAGAGCTTTGAAAGACCGTCCCAACGTCGCTAGAATCGCAAAAATGGAGAAGCAGATCAAAAATTATGACCTCGGGATTGAAAACAACACCTTTGACTTCAACAGGCTTTAGAATGCACCAACAACAAAAAAATATTGATAAGGTCCACACCAATAGGAAGTTGACGAAACTAGCTTTCCGATGATATCTTGTTCGCCCAATTTCGATATCATATGCCCAAGTTATGGCCAAAAGAAAAAAAATTGCTCCTTTGGGGCCAAAGAGGGGCTAGAGGGGGTGTAGTAGCGTCCGTACCATTGACGTCATGCTAATGTCAACATGACGTCATGCAGAATATTCATTGCGCTTGGAAAAAAAGTCGCCCCCCCTTGCGAAAAAAGCTGTTGACGGAATTATCTCTCCAGTACTTGAAATATTCCAAAAGTTTCCTTGTTGAAAAACTCGTCACATCGAGTAAAAAATAGGGCCGCCAAACAACAAAATTCGTTGGAATATTCCTATGAAATTTTTCGTCGAGAAAAAGATTCCTTTGTTGGAAAATAGGGGTTGATGTCACTCGAAAAATGGACATGTTGGAAAAAGTTTTTTTAGGCGCCGAAAAAACCCCATTGTCGGAAATTGCTGGCCAACCGGTGTTCGTTGGCTCCCGCTGAGTGGTCACAAAGGGTTGCCGACTGGGCTGAATGGCCACCAGTTTGCCCATGTGGGACTTGGTGTTGTCAGCAATAGGGCACCTTGTGTATCTTGCGTTGAAAAAAGCGTAGGCGTCTTTAAAAAATAAATAAATTAAAACAGCTTTTTAAATCTTCAAAATTTTCTTGATTTTTAATTAAAAAACTAGAAAAACTAAAAAAGCGCCTTGTTTTATTTTTTTGCTTTTTTTTGGAACTTCGTGCGTAGGGCCGTGTAGGGGCAGTATGGTCCCCTATGCATTAAAAAAATGCCTTAGAAGTTCTCGATGTTGATTATAGGCAAATTTATAGTCAAACTTCGTCGAATCGGCCTCTTGAATCCAACGGTGAGGTCCTTTTTGTGCCAAAATGCACCTAAATCGCCCACCTCCAAAAATTGCAATAAAAACAATGGAGAATCTAGATCTGAAGCCTATAACCCTTGTTGAAGAAAAAACTTAGAAATCGAGAAGGGGTTTGCTGAATCCATTCTCTTATACCATGTTAGAATTGTGAAAAACACGAGCCACAGGATCAAACAACGAACAAAGAAACCTTCCACGCAAGAGAGCTGCAAACGATAATATGCAATATTCCTCAACAAGAAAAAGCTACATAATGAACCTCAAGAATCTTCAAGGAAAACAAGAGTCCTCAAAGGTTGAGAGTTCTTTCAAAGGCATCAAAAGGCATTATAATACAATGAGGGTTGAGTGCTATATAGGAGAAACCCTAAATGAGAAAGGGATTACATCATGACATGTGTCAACATCTCATGCAATGAGACAAAATGATCTAATAATAGCTCTCTAGTTAACATAAATAATCACTCCTAAGTTTAGCTTAAGCGCATGAAAATAAATTAGACTAATAATTAATTAAAGATTAATTAATTATTAGCTAATGCATGATTACTCTAACATAGACTCGTCTTGCAACTCAAATTGAGCAATATGGAGGTTAAGCAAACATATTTTACCCAAGATGACCATCTCCAATTAGCTATTGTTGGGGAAACCAATACCTACACACACTTTTATTATGTGTACTTCCACCATATATTGATAGCCAAAGCATAGCAGAAAACACCCAACATGGTATAACTCGTAACATGATATCAAATCATCACATCTAACTAGAAATTGCATTATAAGACAGATTGGTGGCTGTTGGTTTGTCTCTTGCAGGTTCAAGCTCATGGAAGACTCATGCACCAACAATTCCTTAGCAACAATTAATATGTATATTTTTCTTCTCCTTCATATGCCCTATAACATTTAATGGTGAATGAGACATGTTGCTGAATCATAACTTAATTTTAATTTTTTCTGACAACAAAATCTTCTATATCAACATGTAATGTCTCTAAAAAAAGCATACAGTTAACATGAGAGTTGATGCAACGAGAGAACATGTAGACTTGAGAAAATATTGATCACAGAAACTGTGTAAAATATAATGATGATGAGAGTTGAACGCATAAAGTGCCAGAGGAAATGGTGCCCTTTTTGGAACAAGAGTCAGAGATGAATGAAATGCTTTCCAAATCAACTAATTAAAGGGGCAACTGGACAAGTAAATGACACAGATGGTAATGATATGAAATTATAGCTATGTGACAATGTACAAAATAATTTGAAACAGTCTTGGATAATGGGTCTTATTTGTATACTGCATGAAAATGCTTCAGGTCCTGTGGGATGATATCATTATTCCCATGTTCATCAGTGTATGATCAAACTATGTCATGGGAAAGCACAATAGGTGATATGATGAATTGATTTATGAACTACAGTCCATGATTATTAAAAAATCTTAACTGCCCACACTGTTAAACATGAAATAAATGATCAAAGTAGTCAAATAAAAAAACATTTTTGCGCTTACCTTCGTCATTGAATGGTTGTTTATATCTGCTTTTGATGGAATTCCTTAATTTTGCATTGGACAGTTGGGGAAAAAATTAGAGAAGAAAAGGAGTTCAAACATTTAAATAAGGGGTAAATGATGATGGAGCATGCCAAAGGCCTAATATTCTTTTTGCAGTTGATGGAAACCTTTCAGAAAGGAAGCATGCTGACACTTGATAAGTTTGACCATAGAAGTCAGTTCCTGTAATAGTAATGTGAGAAATTCAGTTTGGTTACAAAAAATTCAACTTGTAAACATTTCATGGAACTTAATACAAAGAATGCGTTTCTACTTCTTAGCCATCATATTCTTGTTTGTGTCTTGATTTAAGATTCTGCTAGAGTCAAGAATATTCCATGTACTTGTTGGTTCTGGATGCCTGGGCAAAATATTATCATGAAACAACAATGGTATCTGATTCAATGGTTGTAGCATCACTGTAGAAATTTTGGCATTGCATTACTCTTTAGTGTACTATTCTAGTAACTCTTTTTTTTTGGTTTCTTTCCCGGCAGATCCTTTGTTGAAGATTCACAAGCCAGTATTAAGTTATCTTCTCAGGAGCAAGCTTTGCCTGGAATTAATGACCGAGTTGTAACTGTAAGTGGCACCTTGGAGCAACAATTACGTGCAATTTTCCTCATAATTTCGAAGTTGGCTGAAGATCCAAATTATGCGCAATATGCAAATGCTCCACTCTCATATACAGGTAAACTGTCATTTTGGTTTGTTTTATAGGACAACAAAATATATGTTCTTAAGTTTTCTTGTTTCTAGTGTTTTACTAGGGGTAACTATATTATCTCTTCTTTGATCACTTAATATGCTGGTTGGCAAGCCAAATCCTTTATTAGTTCAATTTCCTTATGCTGAAAAAATGATCTTCTCATATTTACAGCACTTGCATATAGAGGTTTATGGCTCATATACCGGCTGTTCTCACTTATATTGGCTACCTGACTAGATATATGCCATGTGGCATTCTCGATCCTGAATATAGTGATCCTTGTCAATTATCTTAGAGCTATGTCAATATTTTATTGATCATTGAAGGAAATTTGTTTGAGAGGGTATCTATGGATCACCTCAAACTTCAAAGCAGGTAGCTGATCTATATAGATGTATCATGTCGGTAGAGTGAAGAAGAAAAATAGTTAAAATTACTTTTTGAATACACTGTCTCTGTTTCCTACAGAGGCCCAAAGAAGCAAGCTACTTCAAGGAATGTAAATCTAAATAAGAATATCTTTTCCAACTTGGAGTTGAATTACTAAGGCACCTTAGTTGAAGATACTGGATACTAAATGACCTATTATGGCACTTTCAGATTGAGAGGTTAGGAACCAAAGTCAGTTTTACTGTGATAGTCTCTGTTACCTTGATGCTGGCCTGGCCAATAAAGCCCTAAATTATAGACCCAAAACTCCAATCCATATAGAACTGTGCATGATTGTATTGAAGAGACACTTCTTCAAAAGATACGCTGGAAATGTGTATAGAATTATCAATTCATCAACACTGGAAGGTACCTTTCTTACCAAGTCATGAGTTAGATGCAGGCTTGAAGTTGAGGGCTGAAACCCTCATGTTTGTTGGTAAATAGTTATGGTCTTCTAACTGGAACTTTGAGAGTGCTAAATTATCACTTATAGGTGACTTGTAATGTAACTTGCTTTTCCAGTGATTGCAACTCAAGGGCATTCAAGCAATATGTCCTATTTCAAATTGTAAACATGCCTGGCAAATATGGCAAATTGATGATGATGATCCAAATACTTGCTTTGACCAAAACAATTATTTAATGTAAAAAGTTTTGATCAAATCCATTGACCACTTTTTTTGTTTTGTTTGGTGGCAATATTTTTACTCCATGATCAAGTCAAGTCACATTTGTTGCAGTGGTTGGGTTTTAAAGCATATTCTATGAAGAGTGATTGTTCTACTTCCACCCTCTTTTACCAAATAGGGCATGTGAGTTCTTATTTTATTCTTGCACATTCTGTTGGATTCTTGAATAAATGGGGTCTATCTTCATAGACATCATGTAATATGAACACCACATGACACTGTCACAAAAAACTGAAATGGTTCTGTATATTTCAATAAAGAACTCAGCCTGAGCCTAACACATCTCATCAAGAATGTCTAGAAAAAATTGCTACATTTCACTGTTGACACTAGCAAACAGAAATAACTTAAAACTCATTTAAATACTGAAGTATAACATTCAACCAGGCAAATTGAATTTATTCAACCTTTAATGATTAAGCTTTACAAACTGCATATGGGTGATTCACTCATGTTGCTGAAAATGGTATTTACTTGCCTATTCCACATTGTTCTTATCCACGGAACATTCACCATGATGATTTTTCGACTATAAAAAAATTACAAACCACATACGGGGTCCTGAAGGATTGGTCATACCTATTTTATGTTATTACATGATCTGGTTTCAGTGCTTTGGAATTGTCTATTGTACTTTGTCTCACAGTTTAAGAGGGCTCTATATCATTATGAAATATGCTTGCTTTAATTGTCCTCAACTTCAGAACATGTATTTTGTCATAATTTATTTAATTTCCTTTGTCACGTGTCTTCTATTATCATGTCAGCTTGATTTTTTTGTTGGGGTACTTTTTATTCATTTCTTTGAAATACTTAATTTTGAAGAAAATATATCATTATTGTACAGGTATAAACATGTCTGGAATGCAAGGGATCCCTAGTGGTTATGCTCCAATTGCGTATGGGGTAGCAAATTATGGCCCTACTGTTTTTGGAAGCCATTTGCGGAACAATAAGGTTTGTTTATGAGTTTATATTCTAATTGATCATTTTCTCTTTAGTGATCTTGATCATAGTGCGTTCTTTGTAACAAATTTCATTTGACTCTAATGCAATGATGGTCATGACAAATATACCTTATAAAATCTTTTCTCACTGCTTAATTTTATAGGTCTTTAGTTTGTCAATCACAAATGTAGGGGATGTAGTGGGAATGATAGTAGCATCTACTCTCAAGAAGAATATCTATGCTTAGTAGCTATTTGCAATTAATAATTACAGGTTTAAAGATTACTATGTGCCAATCATGCATGAAATGGCAGGACACAAACTAATAGTTCCTATTGTCACATTGATATCTTAGATGGCTTGTTGAGTTCATCAGTCATGACACACAGCAGACCTAAACTATATTTTATTTCAATTGCATGATACTTGTAGGAGATACATTGTTGTTGAAATACTCACCTAATTGTCTCTAAGTGTACTAAGAGGGTTATTGTTGTAAAAGTAATTGCAATGTAATTGAAAAGACTAATACAAGAAGACAATATTATCTCAATGTGCTATAGCTGTAAGGAAACCTTGGGTTTTTAAAAAGGGAATGTGTTTTTATTGAAAAAGGACGATTTACAAATTAGAATTCGGAAAGGGTATATTATATTGTTAATTGAAGGGCTAAAGTCCTTAAAAAGGGAAATAAGTAGGAGTCCATGGATACAATTCCCTTGCCCTAGGCTTGTTGTCTTAAATGTCTTGTTGACTGGATGAAATGCCAGCCCGCCTTTTGGCCCTAGTGGGATGTTCATCCCTTGAGAGGTTCATGGGAGGAGGGAAGGGTGATGGGGAGGTCTCGATTTCCATTGCTTGTTGATCATTGATTTTTCCATTTTACAATTTCTACTTCAAACTATATCATTCATGAAGTTGCTTTTTTGTTTTTTGTTTCTAAATTTCTATGAGTATTAGATATTATGTTAAATGGATCTGCAATATTTTTGTGATCTCTTCTTCTATCCCTTGTGCAAATGAAAGTAAGAAGAATAGATTGAAAATCCTTGTGTAGTACTAGAGGTGAGTTTTGATTCCTAATTTTATGTAGTAAAGATAAGTTTTACTCCTTTTTTGAAGTTCCAATATGGCATCCTTTAGCCTAAATGACAATGAGAAGAAGCTTAACAAGCTATCTTGCGAACAACACCTTCAAGAACTAAAGGCACTTGACATGTGCAAGTTCTTGTTTTTGTGTGCAATAGAGTTTAAGGGGTAACATGAGGCCATGGGTTAACTCCAAACCCCATATACGTTCAATGCATGGGCCAGTGATGAAGCAATGATTCCATTGGCAATTTTTTTTTTTTTTCTAGTGACATTCCATTTGATGTTGTTTGCTCTCCTTATTTTTCGGAGGCTGTGTCCAAGGTCGCACATGCATGATTTTCATATGTGGGATTGAGGAGACAAAGTTGAGAATTGATATCTTGGATAATAAGTATTCCAAGATAAATGTACTAGTGGAGGAAATGAAGGTCACATGGGTCTCACATGGGGTGTAGATTCTCATGAATGGTTGGATTGACATTAGATACCTTCCATTCATCAATATCATGGTCACATGTAAGGGGGGCTTACTTCCTTAGGACAAGTGGATGTTTGGGGAATCACAAGGATGCAAAGTTCAAGTTTTAGATCCCTAGAGATGCCATTGAGTAGATTGGCCTTGACAATGTGAGTTTTGTAGAGTTGAAAATTATGTACTTTAGAATCTTCACTCTATGTTGCACACTCATTTTATTGTTCATTCCCTTAGATATGTTTTAGGACACATTTAGCTTGTTTTTGAATGTGAAACCCTTCATTTAGCTTGTTTTTGAGTGTGAAACCTTAATTTTGTATCAATTTCTTGCTTCCACTTGGACACTAGCATGATCATGGTAATGACCTTGGTCACGAGCATCATTGCAATGGTGTCCATGCTGTTGATAAAATTGATTTAGTAAATAATCAGATAGATTTTATTAAAGAAGAGCCTTGCTCTTATAAGCTTTACAAACCCTACAAATTAGGGAGATAACTGAACGTAACTGAAAGAGATAACAAATAATGAACTGAAAGAAATGAAAGCAAACAAGAAGGCAATAATCACGAAGACGCGATTATAGGTGAACTGAAACTTAAGCTAAACATTAAGTTAACTAAGATGACCATTAATATTACATTTAATATTTAATACATGCATGCAAAGCAATGTCAAATGGACAAAAATCAACTCCATTGGCCTTTTTGCTTTTTTCAAACAGCTAGCTCAACACCAACTTTATAAAACGCTTTTCATACCTCATTTTTAATTCTCTAATCTCACTTGGAATGTCTTAGCTTTTCCTTATCATTATGATCTATTTGCAGCATTTTATTCTTTACATTTGGCTAGTCTTTGCATTCCAACATTTGCTTGCAACTCTTTTTCTCTTCCTCCATTACAAATTTGTTTACAGCATTTATTCCATAGACAAAAAGGCTTCAATGTACTTTACGTAATATATGCGATGATGCCACTCAATATCTATACTACTTTCTCCCATGAAGTTGAAAGTGGTGGTTGCTTTATACCTATAAAATGATTGATAAAGCCTAAATATACTTTGGTACCATATTAGAAACCAGTATCTATAGGAAATTAATGATGAAACAAATAGAAAACAATACAGATGTGAAGAAATAAACTATGCAGAAACTCATAGTTTATATGGGGATAACAATTATAGGTAAAAAATCCCATTAAAATCATTCATTGTTGGAGGAAACTTATAATAGTGTTTGTATACACAAACATATCAAGAACCTGGATTTCACGGTTATCTTCTTCCTCCCATTCTTTTCCATAATGGCCTCACATGCATATACAATTCATTCATTAATAAACTTCTCATGCAGTCTCACCTCTTGCACATACTATGTATATGCTATATATTCACAATGCGATACATGCTTTCAATAGATTGCCTATATTTAAAGCAGTGTAAGGTGTTTGCAAATAGGTCACAACCTTTCACCTTATAACCTTTTGGTTATAAATTTAATTACTAAATTAATTATTTTTATATAAAGTTAAACTTTACAAATTACCCCTCAATTTATATTTTAAGGATAAACCATATAAGTTAAGAGTTTTAGAAAATTTATTAGGTGTAATTTACATTAAATGCAAACCCCCAGTAAACATTATGCTCTTAACACATAGTTACCTTTCTCCTGTTTGTCGTCATGATTGAGTGTCAATCCAAGTCTATTGTGGTCTTTCTTGTTAGTTTGTAAAGTAGTGTTATGGTCTTGCTATTTGATTAGCGATTTTTGTACATTGATCAGGGTTGCAGCTGTTTTGAAATGAAATAATGATGAAAATAAAAAGTTTTTAGAGGTGTACTTCTAGATTAGTAGGAAAGCACAAACAACATAAGAAAAGGGCAGAAGTCAGAACACATGTAGCAGTTTCTAAGAGTAAACTAGGACTGCCATGAGGCAGAAGCAAGATAACATCAGCGTCATGAAGGGGTGTTTAGGAGGAACGAAAGTGGATAACTCAGCCCAAAGTTTGCTCCTAAAAATTGAGAGTTGGCTAAGTTGTTGGAGATCTCTGCCTTGGCAATGTCACTTAAAACTTCTGTCCTCGCTCGAGTGGCTCATAGTTCTGCCTTGGTTTAAATGAGGAAAAGTTCTGCCCCTCAAGTCTAAATTGACTCAAATAAACCAGGTCCACTTTGCCAGCTCAAATTTTGATGCAGTCATCGTTAACTGGCCTAGTTAAGGATTGTCCAACAATGCAAGCAAATATACACATATAGCAGAAACACAATGACACAACAAATACACCAAAATGTTATATTAATATATTATTGATTAACAGTCATAATTATGTTTAGAATCTTGCCACAAGGGCTTACATGTGAGACCTTGACGTTCATGAATCTAGGCATAATCAGTGTGTGAATAACAACCTTTTAGCTGATTTACATTACGTTATGTGCACAATGTGCTACCAAACTCTATGAGCTATGGCCAATTGTGATTGACTATCTGCGACTATCTGCTCCTTGGCTATTAGTTGTGTTTCAAAGTATAGAGTGAATGGTGTTTATATAGTGAGTGCAAGCATAGAATGTTATGCACTGACCAACAACGTGGTACAATGCTCAATGCACAGTGAAATGTGTAGGACTTGTTTGGGATGAATGTTGTAAGATGTAAGCAGTAGAATTCAATGCAGTTGTAATCATGAACCTCCCTTGGACCAATCAGTTTGGATATATATTCAAATGCTGGCTTGAATTTTGTATGTTTGCTGCATAGTTCAACCAGGTCTGTCTTGATAACAAATTTGACAAGTCATTCATTGACCAATGCCTAATTTAAGAAATTACAATGCATAATGTAGAATCAAACCAACATGAACTTTGATATCAATCGAAAGCTTTGGGATCAATATGTTGTGCCAAATAGTAAGACATCCATCTGGAACTCTAATGTGTTGGTATGATGACTGGAACAAGAATATGTGTTTGTTGTCATTCGGTAAGAGTATGATAATTGGAATATTATTAGGAAACTTGTCAAACAAAGCAAACATGAAACAAAGTATTTTTGGCTGATGCAAGATTGCTCTTACACCTTGGATGCTCCAGCATCAAATTTCCACTCAAGGTCATAAAAAAAGTAGTAGCTATTTAAGGTGCACACACCCAAGTGGGATTAACCATGCAAAACCTTTGCTTAAATTTAAAATAAAACATGGCAAATGTCCGATGGAAAGTGCACTTGGGCTGTTATAGCAAATTTTAACGATTTTTAGTCTTCCAAAAAGTGGTTGAAGTGATCTAAAGTTCCACTCAATTGGTAAGATGGCAATGTCAAACAAAAAGCATGGAAAAATGACTTAAATGACATAGATGCATGTTTGGGTTTAAGTCACAGGTAACTCCACTTGCCTTCATTGATCATTAGTTTTTCCCAACATTGTAAAAGGTGGCAAAGTTAGCATGTTTTCCCACTTGAGTATCTTTTAGACAGGATTCAAACGCTAAAGAACTTCACCAATGTTAAACGTAATGAAACAACCTGCAAAATAGAAGAATATAATAGGAAATATGCTGCAAATAATTGATAATAATATGCCACTTTGAGGAGGCAACCTCCTATTCCACTTTGAGGGGAATACCTGAAATAGTCTTAAATAAAAACACAATACTCAATATGATGATAATAAATAACCTCACCTCCTATTTATACCATACTCACCCTTTGGATGTCACCCATGTCTATCTATAGATATTACCACAAAACCTAAACACTTACTCCCGACACAAATGTAATGTCCTTGTCAAATATTAATGTAAATACTACTTAAATACTTGTGTAGATATTAATTTAAATTAGCGGCTTTGATACTGCTGTAATACCCCCAACAAATACTAATGCTAATATTCCTTAAATTCTTTGCAAATATAGCTGCTAAATAATATGCTTTGATTCTAATGATTAATTTCTGATTTAAATGATTTACCCAACTCCTCATTTGCATGATAACATTGAAACCCTAACATTACATATTAGGTTCACACTCTATATTTACGTGTTTAGCTAGATATAATAGTCAGATATTAAACATTACTTAGCATTCATTGATACCCAGACTGAAGGGTTGAATTGATGATAAACACAAGATTTAGGGTTTTAACAAGATTCAACAAAGGCCTCAAACTGTCCCTCACATTTACCATTTTGTTTTGACTACCTAAATTGCAAATTGGGGTTCTCAAGTGGTGTAAAATCAATTGTAGAGCTTTCATATATTAAATAAGCTAAAGTACATTAGTATACACTGCTACAACAACGATAATAGACTGAAATACAATAGTTGCAATAATAATAAAATCCATGGTTGCATAGCTGCAAGCCTGCAACAATGAATTGAGGATACAATACTTATTGATAACCTGATTACAGATCATCTATTATATTAAATGGGACTGTAAAATGTTACAATATGATGCTACAACAACTTTAGTGAATTCAAACACAAATGCTTACATCCACGAGACTGCAATGTAATGCAACTTGATATCAATGAGATCTGACCATGAAAGCTAAAATATGAACTTTCAATGAGCTCGTCCTCTAGCCAAGGGGGTTTTGTCCTCTGATGTGCATGATTGAAAGGGTTTTGGGCCTTTGATTGTTAACAAATTTGTGGGTTTTTTTCCTTGAACTTGGGTGTTTGAAAAAGTGCTCAGAACAGCTTTCTAGTTAGGGTTTTTGAATATTTTTCAGAATAATCCTTTTGTGTAGACTGTAAATCCTTAATGCACAAAGAAAGCATGGCAAAGTCTGCATTAAATGGCAAGATCTCATGACTACTATGTGGCAAAGAATGCCCATACCTAACAAGTGTCGCTTTCCCCTTCAATTGTGCTTGAAATTGTGGCATGCATGCTTGGATGCACCTAGGGACATGATGAAATGTTTTTTGTGATCTCCAAATGTCCTTTATAATAATGGTGAGAGGCTTCGTGGGGCTTGAGTTTTAACCATTATATTAATGACAACAAATGTCACTTTATTTATTTGTATCATTGGAAGTACATGTGGATCCTTGCCGTAAAGAGTAAATTTTTCTTGGCAGGGGAAAATCCTTTTTGGAAATTGCCATATCGGATTTGATCATTAATGGTGCTTTAGAGATAATTTGAGAGGTAGGTGAGGTGAGTTGTGTAAAATAGGTGAGAGTATTAGAGTTCGTGAGTCGTAGATATTTCATGACTTCGACTATTGGTTAGAGATCAAAGTTTAGGTAGGAGGCATGATGGTAAGGACAAGTCCAAAACTCCAACAATGCAAGGGAGAGAGCAAGGTTTAGAGGAAAGGGATGACGGGATGGACAACTTTGATAGCCCAACAATAGAACGGAATGAAGGTGGCAGATGGATGTGAGGTATGCTTGGATGGATAAGTCCAACAATTTGACAGGCATAAAGGAAAAGTGGAGTTGGGAGGAAAGGCATGCCAGGATGGGGAAGTTTGGAAGTTCGGGGGGGAGGGGTTAGGGGTTAGGGGTACCAAGCAAAGGTTGGACTTAGATAGTGGTTGTGGAACTTTGAAACTATGACAAGTTACAAACACTTAGAAGATTGGGAATGCCTTCAAACTCAGAGACTTTAGGGGCCTTATATAGATATATGGGGAAAGAAGAGGAAGAACGAACATGCAAAATTGGACTAGGGGAGATGCAAGAAATAAGAAATAGGCAATTTGGTCCGTAATATAGATTATTAACACAAAATTAGATAATGTTTATGATTGGTTGTTTTAGGTATGTTGTGGGATGATGGTAAGGAAAGCCAGTTATGGATCGGTGTCTATATTTATTTGGGTAATAACATCATTGAATAAATTAAAAAACATGCAATAGCTGCAACCAATGGTGAAACCTTAATGAAGGTGTCACAAAATACTATGTTCTTCAAAAGGCATATGCAAACTAGGTTCTAGACATACATATAAAAAACAATATATATTTATAGAATATTAGAAAAGTATTGTTAATAATCCATGAGCATACCCATACATTTCTTTTATTGTCTTGAAAAGGTACTTCGCAAAATCCTTGCAAAGATTTTATAGTCTTCTGGTTGGCTAACTAATCAAGAACACATCCAAAAATGGATACCATACATAGGGAGACATTTAATCAAGGTTGATTTTGCCTTTAATCATTCACCCTTCAAAGGTTACAAATGTTATTGCAAATTTGGGATGAACCTAGATTTCTTATAGTGTCAAAATTATGTGCCTAGAGTTGAATATCTGAAACCCTAGGGCCTCTTGCAAAATTCTCTTTTTTGTTGGCCTGCAATTGCTTTGTCTCACTTATTTTCATCCTTCCTCAAATGAAGTCTTTTTTGGGTTCTTAATGCCATCAAGCAAGGAATGGAAATATGCACTTATTTCAAAAATCCTTTGGTTGGTACTCAACATAGGACACCCATACCATTTGGGGCTAGTTCTCCCTAAATCACACTTAATATCGTGCCCAAAAGAGTTGGGAAGTACTTGCAAAGTATGAGGGCATGTTCTTATGTCTTACAAATCTCCTTTTCATTAATTGTCATTGGGCCTTGATTGAATAGAAAATCCTTTAGAGGGCACACACCATTGATGTTGGTGGTTGAAATGTCATGGAGCTAATGAGGGTAGTTATGTAGCATAAATATTTCCTTCTAGGTCCTTTTGCATTTTAAACTTCGTGCCTTTTTGTAGATTTTTCCCTTTTATGAACCTTGTTGAATATGTGATTAGTTCGTGAACCAACAACCTCTACAACAACTCATCCTTCTATCTTTATCTCAACCTTTTTCTTTTCTTTGTTGTTGTTTAATGTTTTGGGCTTGTGGCAAGCATTGCCTCACTTTTGCAAAGTTTACAAAATTGTGAACTTTGCAACATTTAGAAGTTTTTCTCCTCGTCTTTTGTTCACTTCACTTTCCTACTTGCTCTTCGACATGTTGCACTTTCGGTGAGATAAACTCATGAACCATGTTGGCATATCAGTAAGTTCATGAACTTGCGAACTTATTGACATGACAAAACTTAACCATATCTTTGTCTTTTGTTGGCTTTTTGGGGAACTTACCCTCTTTGAAGCTTTCACTTTTCCATCCCTTTGACATTTCTCCATGTCGCACTTTTGCACTTTTCGCGAATTGGTGAACCTTAAGAACTTTGTTGCACTTCTCTATAGTTAATGAATCTTCTAATTTGTGACATGCAATATCCCTTCCTTTATTGCACTTTCGACAAGTTTCTGAACTTGTTGACATCTTGAACCTTGTCAACTTTTCACAAAGTTTGCAAACTTGTGAACTTTGCAACATCAAGGACTTTGACTTGTTGCCTGTTGGCAAAGTTTGTGAACTCATGAACTTCCTGACATTTACAACTTGAACACAAAGGGGAACACTTGTACTTAGCCAGTTTTAGATTTTGACACTTAGGCGAATAACTTAAGTATAAGGGGGTGGCGACAACACAACACAGAAATTTTTAAACATAGGGACCCATTCAAGATCTCTTGGATTTGATATAATTGATGGGCAAAGTGGGGTCTAAGACTACAAAGGACATGGGCAAAATTTGCAAATTCTGAGGCATATAAATTTGGGTACTAACAACTCCTATGCACACTTTGGCTTTGATTTTTGTTTCGCTTTTGAGTTTTGCTTTTGTTTCAATGATGCTATTGTACTAATAGATTTTCTTTCTGATCTTATTTTCATTCTCTTTGTTGCAGCAGTCTCAAATATTGTTTGACCATGTTGTGGTCTAAGGGAATTCATTTCTTAAATCTGCACTGACTTCTTTAAGGCAATGTTGCCGGTGCTTACCCTTTTATTTGATAAGACTAACACTTTCATTAATGAAGAAAATAACACTACATACTAGATAAAGTGATATAATATAATACAATAGAAGTTTTATTCAAAGGAATTCGTGGGCATACATGTGGACCATGAATGATCAGCAAAGGATGAGACATGTTCCCTGTCTATGAGAAGCATACTTGAAGTACCTAACAGATGCCAAATAGAACATACTATCGACAACATAACTAACTTTTAATGATTACCCACAAGCTGACCTTAGACCAACAAAACATAATAAGTTAAATTTTGTAAGCAAGATTGGGGCTTTGAGATGCATGATTTAACATTGGAGTATGCTATTGTTGCAATGCTTCAAGTCTTTGAAAATGGTTTAAATAGTGATTTCAGTCAGTCTTATTTGAAGCACGTTCGTTACCCTTGGTTTTAGATGTTTAGCATCAACTGGAAAAATTGGATAAGTGAAGCCTGAATGTTGCTAGAGCTTGTTGCTCCTTTTTCTACATCATATTAGTTGAGTAGATTCAAGGGTTTCAAAAATATCAAATTTTATAGTTTCCTGTTTTAGAGTTGGGTGATGGTGAAAGAGCATATGCAACTATTTAAATGCTTGATTTATTTTCAGATTTGTGACATTCTTAGGGTTTTGTTTGATTAAATTGATTTAAGGGCAAACATCAGTGTATTGGTTTAGATTCTAGAATCTTATATCTTTAGCAAGCAATGAATGAAATTTCAACCATGTTTTTCAGTCATAGGGTTTTTGGTTCAAAGATTCATAGTGGTTAGGGTTTTATCATTCATCAAAGGAGTCCTTAGGTTTTAGTAGGAAAAAATGCTTTAGAATCACAAAGGGTATTAAATTCATCAAATTGCTATTTTAAGCAATGGCTAATTCTGGTAGTTATGATTTCCAGTATATTTCTGAACAGTGGATGAGGGCTTATTTTTAGGTTCTTTTAGTTAGAAGCTATTTTATTTTTTATTTAGGATTAAATTTATTTTAAAGTAGCTTTCTTTCTATTTTTTTCTATAGCTTATAGGGATTGCTTTAGAACTTTGTTTTTTGGTCATAATTAATTATTCTTTCAAATCCTCAAAAACAAATTCATTGTATTCTTAATGGTAGTTGAAGTGAAGCTTATGGTGAAATCTATGTAAGATTTTATTAAGTGGATTGTAGTGAAGAACAATGTTGAGCTTTGTATCAACACTGCCTTTCGTCTTAGTAAGTAACTTTGTGTGTTTCTTACGGTTCATCTTTCTTAAATCTTGCATTGTTGTAGGAGAACCTTTTAGGTCTTGTGCTCAGCCTTCAAGAACCAAAAAATAGGTTGATGTTTATTTTCAGTTGTTTCCTTTATGCAAAACCATATTTGATGTTTTTGTAAAGTGTGCATAACTGCAAATATTGTTTGTAGCTTTAGGCTTAGGAGTAGTGTCTAGCTTTCAGGGACCTTCCCCCACTAATTTGTTGAGAGGTTTATCCTTTTGTGCTGTTCTGATCTGTGTTGTTTTGAAAGAGACAAGATCAAATGCTAACAAAACTCAGAAACCAAGATACCTCGAACTTGTACCTAAGTGGTTTGGTTTAACAATAAGTCAAATAGTGCTACACTTTAGTGCCTTGTGGGGATAGTTCGTAAACTCCAAAATCTCAAGGAACACCAATAGCTGATGATAAAGGAGTCCAGCAAAGCGGGTTTAAACTAGATTTGGAGGGATCAATGGAGATGACATCTGCATTGTTTACATGAAGCTGCCTGTTATAATAGCTTCAGCTAGGAAGCTGAAACCCATAACAACTTTAACAAAGAAGAAAACAACACCTGTAATATCTCGAAGAAGTTGGCAATCACAATATTCTCAACAAAGGAACATGTTACTCCCCATCCCCATTGAAGAAGACAATACTTAGTGTCTCCAAAGGAAGATACAAAATCTGGCAGCCACAACTACTCAAAGGATGACTTTATCGAGGTTAGAACCACATGCAAGCCTTGAAAACAACCTGATCAATGCTTGAACATAAGGAACCAAGAATCATTAACCCTCCACACAAACAATTTGTTACAAACTTACAACTCAAACATTGTAAGAAGAGTAATATGAAAATGTAATAACCCTTGCTCAGATCGATTGAGATTTTACGATTGTTTTCACTGTTTGACAGATTGAAGCATTTTGTCAATCAGTTTGGCTCATGCTGGTCTTAGAAGTTGTTCAAAGGTTTAGAGTTTATAAATAGCTGCCCATGATGAATATCCCATATACCAAATACTCAAGCAGTTCTATTCACGTGACATAATCACTCCAGCCATAGAGATTGAAATATTCTAATGCTTTCAGATCAACTGAAACTTAAATATATCTATTGGATGAATAATAACTTTAAACCAGTTCCCATCATTTCAATTGCATAGCAAAATATATATGCAGATTCAGATGCATCCAGATTTAACATATGCCAAGGACTGAAGTACAAACTTAAATATTAATGATTCTTCCCCCATACACATTAAACAATGTCTGAAATCATTATATGATCTGAATAATAATAGTAAATTGCAGTCTCATGCTCTGACCTGGAATGTTGCTATTATCCTTGCGATGTAGTAAGCCCTGATATCAGCATCTTCTTAGAAATATCGTTCAATGTAGACCGTTGGCATATTAATAATGATGACAGCTGTTCTCATGATGAGACTTTCCTGTCAAAATTTCGTGATGAGTCTATGC
The DNA here is from genome assembly GCA_007258455.2 of Sequoia sempervirens. Lineage (NCBI taxonomy): Eukaryota > Viridiplantae > Streptophyta > Pinopsida > Cupressales > Cupressaceae > Sequoia > Sequoia sempervirens. The sequence continues at coordinate 23,935 of VDFB02358870.1, forward strand.
TCCAGCGCCAATAATAATATCATCATAGCATATGATCTGTTTTTAAACAATATATGACCCCTGCGATACACTTACTTCTGATGGTTGTCTATTTGTGATAAGTGGCGAAAATATATGACCCCTGCGACACACTTACTTCTGATGTTTTTAAACAATATATGACCCCTGCGATACACTTACTTCTGATGGTTGTCTATTTGTGTGAAGTGGCGAAAATATGGTCTCCAGCTCGATGAGGCAATTAAACACAATGGTTAGAACAACTGCTTCCCATGTGTAAGGTAGATGCTCAATGAAAGATGGCTCCTACAGATGTCGGGACTCTTCAAATAATCACTTTCTGTTGTCCATAAAAGATTCGGCAGAGATAAATGCAATCTCCTCGATTTCTCTACAATATTTATTGGCTGCATATATCTTAAGCCTCCGATTGTCTTAATGCTCCAAAATATTATTATTGGCTTCTCAAATAATATTGACTTTCACTTGGTGCTTGCTTCCCAATATATTAGCGGGCCTCTTCTTGAACTGACGCCTTTGTCTTATCTATCCAATCACCTTGTGTTCGGCCTGACTCTGCCAGCGTGGGTAGCCCTTTGTCTTTTTCTTGAAGCTAATGATGCCTTCCCAGATAGCTGCGACTTCATTCCTTGGAACGTTGCTGCTTTTGACTTCACGAATTGATCTAATTATCTAATAGATAATGTCGATCATTTCTGATAGTCATCTATATCTGAAATCTTGCCTTCTCAATTAAAAGACTGAAATGTATATATCAAATAACCTGGAAATTTTGTCTTCGAAGAAGACACAAAATTTCTTAAATCTGCTCTCCACAGCCAAGGTTCTTGAAGCTCCAAATCTGCAACAATTAAGACCTGATGTGAATTCCATCATGAATCCACTCCCTGAAAGAGTCAGGTTTTCGTCCAACTCTCTCCAATCCGCTGAAGGTTTTTGTCTCCAGAGATTAACCTGAATCAAAGATTCAAGCTTTGTATAAAGCATAAGAACGATCAATTCAACAATGGATGCCAAATGCTTTGCCCTCAACTCCTTTTAAAGGCTCCAAGGAATCTTCTAGGAGAAGCCAACTCACAACTAACTCCATCTTCTAGAAGAAACTTACTAAATAAAGTGGCCTTTCTAATATTTTATTACTTCCACTTTATTTTAATTAAAATAATTAATTAAAGTCATCCTTTTGAAATAATATTAATTTTTGGACAACTTAAATTTATTAAATCACTTTATCAATAATTTGGGGACATTACAGAAAATCATAATGTCAAGAAAAGCATACACAAATCTCTCTGAAGTGGAAATCTGAGCAGCAAATGCAAACCTTGGAATCCCAACATAGGAGTTAAGTAAAATCCTACTTGAACCAATAGAGACCTCACCGAAGAGCTAGTAAGCAACTCCAAGTACAACAGTGAAGGTCACAAGCCACACAAAACAAATCTATCAAACATGACAGGCTGCTAGAGTTATAGGCCTATCATGTCTCTAATGCTCACATGAAAACATCCCATCGCTATCATCTTCTGAAGAGTGGCACAACATTTTAGATTGTAAAGCAGAATGATCATGAAGAGATGATTGTAATGCAGAAGCAAATGATTTCTATTGTTGAAATAGACATACATCCAAGCTATTCATTAACCAAGCAAGAGATGGAATCTTGAAACCATCCAAGTCATCCAAGCCATCAGAATAGTACACATAGGGGGGAAGGCTATTTAGAAAAGAAAGCATAGCAACTTGAATTATGACATGAAATCATCAGAATCACCCACAAAACAATCAAGGATGGAATCATCAAGTTAAGTCATCAATGTTATCCATAAATCAGCTGAGAATGACAAAACTGTCCATAAAGCAGCAGAGGACATTATCTGCAATCATGAAGGCCACCCAAAAGTTATCTCTTGGATGGCAATATGAGTAAATTGTTATTTTTAAAGGTGGATCAACACAAAGTGCATGCCATTGGATGTCAAATGGTGTAACTCAAGAACTTCAAAGAGACTTTTCACCCTTATACGGGCTTTACTATCTCAACTAAGGCCTAAGTCACAAGATTCGAATTCGAATTCGAATTCGGCAACAATGAAATTCGGATGAAATTCGGCAAGGAAAAAATTCGAAAAGTATAAAATTCGGATCAAATTCGCCTTATATAATTTTATTTTTTTAAAATATAAATAATAAACGTAAAATAATATTAATATACTAAGTAAAAAATCGAAAAGTAAAAAATTTGGATTAAATTCGCCTTATGTATAGTAAGTTAAAATTATTTAAAATAAAAGAATAATATACTAAATTTAATTTAAATATTCAAATTTGTTAAAATTTATACATTAAATATTAATAATATAAAATATAAATTAAATATTTTAAAAAATTAAATTTTAATTTATTAAATGTTCACATTAAAAATAGAATTCAATAAAACAATAAAAGAAAATAATATTAAATATAAATATATTCAATATTAAATTTTTAATAAAAGTTCAATTTAAATAAAATAATACTTAATCTTAGAAAATATATTTTATTAGAAATATAAATGACGAGTTACATTTTATAAAGACATTGAATTTAAAATGTAACCTAATCGACCCATTTTGGCCCGATGGAGGTGCATTTTTACTCTTTGGAGGGAAGAACTGCATCTGTGAGGCCGCGATTTGTCCATTATAGGCGTGATTTCTCTAGTGGAGGTCGCGGTTATTCCTGAGGCGTGATTTGTTGTGTGCAGGTCGCGGTCACTCATATTTCGGGGACCCCAGCGCCTAGTGGAGTTTGTAAACCTAAAAACTTCAGTAAAAACTTCATGGCCTGTTTACCGTACGAATATAAAGGCGAATATTAACGATTTTTAAAAGTTTTGTTGAAGTTCGCCGAATTTCGAATTTCAAGTATGAAATTCGGCGAATCCTGTGACACAGACTAAGGCTATGTAAGTAGAGAAACAAACAAGGATGGCCTCATCATGCACAACAAAAGGTCATCAATACTGTGAATACATCATTCAATGAGACTAACTACATGTTTTAGAAAGGGGAACAAGACCAACCCACCTTCCTGCCTAGAACATAAGAATCTTCTAATATAAGGCACCATCTTAAACAATTTCCTTCTCATTCAATGCTTTTGTTGTTGTGTTATCAAATGCAAGAAGATGACACTCCATGCAATATAGTGGTAGTTGCCTATCACATCAAATTGTTTAGGACTTGCCTAATCTATTGTTTACAACCATCCTTTGACTCATCATTCTCCAAAATCTATTCAAGTTATATTTAAAATGCTTTTTAATCATATGTGGTGAGATAGGCAACCACCAAGCTAGGTTCATAAAATATGTTTCCTTTGCTTGACACATTCACACTTGAAGCTGCTTATAGGTGGTTGCCAAAACCTAATGTTTCTCCAAGTTTTGGGGATTGATGGACGAGTTTTCAGGACAGCAAATTTCAGATTTTGGAGACGACAAGGGACAACTGTGAAATTAATATAAAAATTAATTTTGAAAATTTGAAAGTAAAATTAAATTAAAAATACTTAAAATTAAAAACATGAGATTTCAAATATATCTACTAGAAATATAAACATGAACCCAAAATGTCATTTTGAAATAGATTTAATTATGATATTGAATTTAACAAGTTTGGTGTAAGCTTGTCTAGACTCATATACTTCTTAAAGACATTGTTTAAGAAAGAAAATAGTTTAAATAGTTCAATGTATTTACTTTGTGGAAAATATAGATGATATCTTCTTGACAATTTGACCTATAAGTCATTCTGGGCACCAAGATAGATAGTGGAATGTTAAGTTGTCAAGTGAAAAACATGAGATAAATTACAATACATTAGCTTGGCACACTCCTAGACCTCCTAATGTCAAAATCTCAGCTCAAATTTAGACAAAAATGCATTCATGCTCTTTGGTGCATTGTCAACACCTCCTAATGTCAAGTTGCTAATTGAAAAATAGAAGGAATAATGCTTTGAGTCTCTTAGGTATGCGGCTAATTCTTCTAGTGTCAAATTGTTAGCAACCAAATGGATTAAAAATGTTGTGAATACCTCATGCATGCCTAGTTGTGGCTTGATGTCAAAAAGCATAGTGAAAACATGTGTGAAGACCAAAAAGCATGCCTTCCATATGCTAGAGTTAGGGTTTGTTCTTCATGACACTTAGGGAGGCCCTTAAAGTGGGATTTATGAGGATTCCTCAAGCTCCATCATAGTTTTCCAAGGTTCAACACTTGTCTTCATCATAGATGAGATCTAGGTATAGAACACCAAATTGCACAAGTTTTTGAGGAAGGAATTGAGATTTAAAGTACCAAGATTGATCTTTAGGGTTTTAGGACTTCTTCAGAGGAGTTGCTATGATTAGAGTGGAAGACATTAGAATCATTGCTAGGAGCTAGTTATCTAACTAGCTATTTTTAGGTGTCATTATTTTTGAGGAGATAATCATATTCTTGGAAATGTTTTTTTTTTTTAAAACAGCTATGTATAGATCATTTATTGTTAGACTAACTTCTAAAAGTTATTGAGAAAATTGTATACTATCTTGAAAACGTATAGAACACAAAATTATTCTTTTGAATTGGATCAATGATTACAAAGATGTTCACGTCCTTATATAGAGTTTGGATTGAAGATAAAAACAATGCATGACAATGTATGCTAAACATTCTAAAAATAATAAACTAATCTAAATTTAGTTGCTAAAGTGACTTTATTACAAAAGTAAGCCTTATCTAATAATAATTATTTAATATTATTCTAATACCCCCTCTTAAGGCTTATTGCATTGAATACCAAAGAAAACCAGCATAAAGTGTTTTAAACTAAAAATGCCCTAAACCATGAATTCACCATTCTTTGGAAGCTTTACTTTGAAAACAAACTATACACCAAGTACAACTCCATCAAGCTGTCTTGAACCCTTGTAAAGGCGTAGCTCCCAAGCTGAATTCTAAGTTCCTGGATTACCGCCTCCCCAAACTGCCAAATCATTGATCTCTCAAACCATTTGACAACAATCTATGCTTAGCTACACTCACATAGCTCCATCAAGTTGTCTCATAACCCTTGTAAGGGTATGATTCCAGGATCCACATACTCGCAAGCTAACTAGGCAACCATCCATTATGAGTTTTATCTATAGTACCTTCCTACTTGTCTTCAAAGTGCTAGACTTCTTAAAACAAGTGCAATTCATCATTCATCTTGGCATAGTAATTTTTCCAAGCTCTCCTGGCAATGCATCTGGTGGATCTTCAACACGTAGACAAAGTGTGTTGTTATTAGCTTCAAGAAGTACTTGAACACATTTTGAAAAATATATTTTCAGTGATAAGTATCTTTATGCTATGATTTTTACTGAGACTCGGACTCGGCAAGTTGTAAAAAACATGAAATATGAAGATTTTTAAGGATTTATAACTAATAGCATGCATCCTTCGATAAATAAACTTTAAAGACATAATAAACTAATCAAATAGAAGCTGTTTTGATTACATTTACAAGTATACATCAATCACTTGAGTATAAAAGTGGATTTAAGTTAAGGAAACAACATTTTTAAAATTTTAAATATATTTAAGTGTTTTGGGAGTACTAAACTCATGGATTATGATATTCATGGCATTAAAAACAAAAATCACAATGAATCATGAACTATTGTAGAAAGGAGTTACTATCCCTCAGCCCAACATTACTGGTTCTATGTGGAGTCATGCGCTTGTATCTCGGACAAATCCGGAAATGCTGCTACAGCCTTAGGAGCATTATTTAGGATATAATTGATTTAGCAAAGTAGAAGCATAAACGTAATTTAATTAGAAAAAAGTTGATAGAATTCAAAAGTGTTATTCTTCCATCAAACATGGCCCAAAAAGATTTTCATTTGTTTTTTGTTTTTCAAACTAGAGCAGGGATTTTTCATAAATTTATTGCTTTTTAATCATCCTACAAAAGTCCTCCAAACCCTCTAAAAAACTTGACTTTCATGCTTTTATGTTTAAGCATGTTCAATATGTTATCCTTTTTTTTCCTCCTGATTTTTATAGACCTGGCCAAGTCTACCTGTTGGGACTTGCTGAGTCCGGCAGGAGTGGCAGACTCAGTGAGTCTAACCAGACTTGCTGGGTAACAGGGTCTTGAGTCCCTAGTCCTCGTTTTGGTCTGGTTGGCTTGGGATTTGCCGAGTCTAGGTGAGACCTGACGAGCCTTGTAACACTGATTCAGTACCTTGAATGAGCCAATCTCCTATCATATATAGTAAGGAAGGTGGGGAAGAGTATAGTAATAGTGTGGTACATCTAGTGTAAATTTGGATTTGAAGGTACTATAAGTTGCACCTAATTAGGTCTGTTGTACAATAACCCAATTAACACTATCATTTAGGGACTAATTGTAAAAGATTGACATCCTGAGCATCTCAAGCTTAAGCCAGCACCGGTGATCAAGGAGTCTGACAAGACAGGTCTTCCGTGATGTTTAATTATGCACTAACATATTAAACAATCAATGTCAAACAAATTATTAAGACAACCGACATTGATAGCCGTTTGCAAAGTAGAGATCATATTTGACAAAGGACAATAATTTATACATTGATCACATTTTTATTTTATCTCTGTGCAATATTGTTGAATGCCTGAATGATTATTTGTTTATCGATTTTCATTGCTAAAAAATTCCAATGTTATTTTGCAAAAGACAACAAACTTCAAGAAAATTCTGTATTTGAATGGAATGCATTTCAAAATGCTCTACTCTAAGAAGTTTAGTTTTACTTGTACGAGTTATCATATACATTGATATCTTTGTAGTTTTTTTAGTGATCTTGTTTTTTGGTACTCATCATCATGTGTATATACTTTAATAATTGATTTAGGTCCAACAGATCTGTATTTTATTTAAGTGAGCCTTTTCCCCTTCACTGACTGCCATGTCATTTCTTGATTATTTGGAATTTACCTGAGTGATCCAGACTCCCAACCTTCTAGGCTGTTTATCCTTCATGTAAATTTGACATTATTGAATCAAGTAAGAGCTTTGCTTTGTGGGTTTGGAAGATTAGAGTTCTGATGATATAAGAGCAGGCCTTCTGTGTGAAATTTTAATTGGAGATGCGAGTGCTGTCACTAACCATACTTGACATCTAATCAAGAAAGATAGTAACTAAACTCTAGAAACTCATTTACTTGTTTATTTTAGGGGTTGATGGCACCACTGGTTCCTTTGAGATCCCCTATGCCTGTTGGGTTACCCGTATTACCAACTAGCGCACACACATCAGTCAAAATGGCAGTTCCTGACGAGCGTGTTGGTGCAATAGTTGGGCGTGGTGGGAAGACTATTCTTGAGATCCAACAGGTAGTGTGTTCATTGTTGGGAAACATTTTAAATCTTTATACTTCATCTCTTGTCGTTACCTTATTGTGCATAGATCCCCTGAGAGTGCAACTTGTTTGTTTACAGATCAGCGGTGCCAAAATAAAAATATCAGATCGTGGAGATTTCATATCTGGTACAAATGATAGGTGAGTATCAAATCATGATTACAATATAAATTACATTGTATGGAAAGCCTTTTGTTAAATACAGCTATGGATCAATATTATAATATTATTTTGAAAAAATGATTACTTCAGTGTTGCATGAATGACAGTTAAATGGATTGTATGTCTATTCCCGTAGTTTCTAAATTCTGCTATTGCCTTAACCATAGGCCATTTCATATAACAAATTTCTTAAATGAATAAAACATCAGAAATTCATGGGACTACATTATGGGTTTCCCTCTGTAGCTGCCTGCTATTATGAGGTTGATACTGTCATGTTAGCAAACTGAACAGAAGGCTGGGGTTAGCTTGAATTATTTACAAGTTTTTACAAGGCAAAAGTGTTTGCAGACTTCTTGGGTAAAGTTTACATTCATACTTCTTGTTTGAAACTTCCTTACATACTAAGGTTGAATGAGCTGCGAACGCATTATTGTGAAGTGCTAGAAGAAATTTTAAATTTGGTACTTGTATGGGCTGAAGTCTGTCTTCTTCAGCAAGCTGTACTCTATTCGTGATGGATAATTCTACAGATTGATCTGCATGAATTGCTCAAAATCTCTAGCAGTTTTTAATACCCCTCCACTACCAGGATTCACTGCATTGGATACTGTTTATATGAGTTATGAGAGGTCTCACAGATGAGAACAGTAGATGTTTTGTTCAACAGTGCATCCTTAGTCATATTGACTGAATTACCTTATTAAACTAGTCTTGAACCTTCTAGAATATGTCTTGAACTCTTATTTGTTTCAACTTTCATAGTCATATCTTAAGGCCCATGTGATGATGAAATCAAAGTACCCATCTAAGTGTGATTAAGTTATAACTTATCCATTTGATCAAATAATTAGTGTATATCAACAGTTTTAGATCTTCCTTTTATTCAGCAGCTCTTGTCATGAGAAATTAAGATACTAATCTAACTGTTCTCTTTCACATCAACGATTGAGTTGAAACATTTCCTTAGTACTTTCCAGGCAGCTTGAGTTTCCCATTCGGACTTGTGAAATGCTAAAATCATAGATTGGGGAAAGGGTCCAATGTTTCTCAGTGAAAATTAACTAAGTGTCACTCCTTTCTAGAAACTCAACTTATTTAACACAAGGCTGAGGACACAAATTTAGATGTGGTAAAGAATCAAGTTTGGCATAGTATTTGTGAGACATAAACTGAAATTATTTTGTGAAAGGCATGCTTTGGTATAAGGATGAGAATGCTAACTCTTCTCCTTTGATTATGTCACCCTTAAACACTTGGTACCTCATCATCTGAGAAAACAGCTCATGTTGGCCCATATTCTCCTTGAATAAGGAGATTAATGTTGTGGTTCACAAGCCTCTTTCCACTTACTCTTTATATTCTTCACTCACTTATATTGTTGGCATCCTTATGGTGTTTGGTTGGTCCTTGGTCTTATATACAATTCCATTCCACATATATGCTTTATGTAGATACAGTAATATTAATATGCTAACCCTTGCTGAATGTACTGCCTTTATAGCATAAAGATACTTATCACTGGAAATCTAATTTTCAAAAGTTATCCCTAGGCAAATAGGTCCTGCTTTCACAACATTAATTAATGAGATATCTCTATGGATAATTTTCCATATACACTGTGGTCTAGTTTTCTGTAGAATTTAAAAATTGCAGGTTGTAAAATTTCTTTTTCTTGCATATTATACTGAAATATAATGAGTATATTGACCTCAGAAATTTGTTTGAATTATGAGATTACCTAAATATTTTTAACATATTTTAGGAAGACATACCATCTAACTTTTTATAAAATTGCTGGAAGTCATTGAGCTTGGAGAAATTATTACAATTTTTTATCTAGCTTGGAAAGAGGGTGAAGTAATGCTCATTATATACAGTTAGTTATATGTTATTATTAGCAAATGTTTTGTGCCAACTTCATTATGTTGTTATCAATTACTGGCTTGGGTGGTGTCTGTTATATGGTTGTTTTGAATTGGTAGAGCAACAATTGTTGTCATAACTGACAATTATTGCTCCTATGAATAGTATTTATGACAACAATTGTTAGTCCCATGAATAGTGTTTCCACTATCAAGGTAAGGGTGTGATATCATTACAGGTCTTCCTTGTACTAGTAAGCATAGTATCAAGCACTACCGATGAACTAAATAAATGCTTTAATTTGTCTGTAGTTGTGCTTGGTATGATATGTGATTCCAGTCATTCTTTTGTAATACAATTTGTGGTTTGATAGTGAATATTTAAGGTTAACATCAAAGTTGCATGGATATGGATACAGATACAAATACGGATACAGATATGACTATTTTTTAGGACCCCCAATATGGATACAGCTAAATATGACATTCATAAAAAACACACATATATTAACACAATTTTCTAAGTTATTAGAGGATATTTTCATTACTTAAAAAACAATCAATTAAATATAAATTAAAATAATATTAACATTTAAATATTAATAATTTAGTAAAGAATAAACAATTAAATATATATGAATCATAGTAACGGGACTCGCCCGGAAGCGCTCAGACGCAGTGAGTCGCGCTCCGCGCACCCTTGGACGCGTCCTGGGCGCGCTGGTGTGGACGCGTCTAGGCTGGACGCGCCGCATGTGCCGGACGCGTAGCGTCCAGGAGAGTCGCGAGCCCTGGACGCAGCCGGCGCAACCAAGGCCAAAAAGGCCAAAAAAAAACATAAACTTAAACTTTTTTTATATTTTTTTTTTACTTATATTATCTCCTTAGCCCTAAAAGCAACCTCATTTCATTCATTTGGAAAAATAGGAGGAGAAGAGAGAGTTGTGAAGAAAAATAGGAGAAGAGAGGGCAACCAGCAAGCTGTTGAAGACAAATCCAGGGTCATATATCATTTGGGGAGCTTCATACCAGCAAGGAGGTGCATTGAGAGCTCATTACCAGTGATTGGGAGGAGTTTGCATTGCATTCCAAGCCAAATCTAAGAGGTAAGTTTGATTTTATTGTTTTGTGTTTTTTAACAAATAATTCATTGTAATTTGTAAAATCGTGTTTTGAGTTTGCATTTTTTTTTTTTACAAAACCTACGCAACTTAAATAATTTAGAAACCCTACTTTGCGGCCACATTCATTTTGCAAAAGATCAAACCATATTATTATTACAATGTCTCAAACCCTAATTGAGAAAAGACCCTACCCGGAAACATGTTGAAATCTTTCGAGATAAGAAAGAGGAAGCATAAAAATGTAACTTCTTGCAAAACAATATATCATGGAGGCATAAATAGATTAAAATACCATCTTACTTGCCTTTAGCCCTTGATCACGATGGATTGCACTAAAAGCACCTCGAGGAGTTGCATTGAAGTCTGCAGTGCAATTAGAAACTTTTGAAATGCAAAAAAAGAAATGAAAAAAGCGAAGCGAGGTTGGTGAGTGTTGGAGTTGGACAAGGACTTGGTGTTGTTGGAGATGCTTCTTCCATGCCTCCATACCGTCTTAGTGCTAGTGCTTCTGTTTTTGCATCAGCTATGCCTATGCGTACTCCTAGTGCTGGTGGTAACGCTAGTGGTAGTGTGGTATTAGCATTGGCCCACTGGGGTTAAATTAAATCTAGGGTGGACTCATATTTTGTACCATACCTCACGGTTCCCAAGCGTAAGCGAGAACGCGTAAGGTTGGAACAAGGGGCTTACATGATAGGCAAAAGACAATTCTGGAGACTTTTGAGTACTCTTGCACCATTCCTTCCAGCAGTAATTCTTTTTCGTTTAATTGTTTTAAAATTTATATTTAAATTTTAGAATCTAGATGTATCTCATTATTGAATTCAAATTTAAAGAGTTAAAACCCAAAAACTTTTCGTTTTTACAATATATGTAACTTATTAATTTATTTATGACATGTTATAGGCCACCTTTCTGGAAAAACATGGTTGATGCCATAACCATATGTGGGGCGGGGTTCAAAGGCCCTAGTGAAGATGAATTAAAGGGCCCACTTTTGACTCAAAAGGTGGCAGATGTGAAAGCACAATTAAAGGAGCAGCGCAAGCAATGGAGGATGATTGGTTGCACCATCATGACTCATGGTTGGACCAATAGGAGAAATAGGACACTGCTTAATTTCCTAGTTTCCTCTAGAGGTAATTGTACTTCCCTCAATGCACTGAAATTTGAATTTGATTTAGTGATTAATATTTAATAATTTAATATGGCTGATTTATGTTTTTTAATTTATTGAATAATTGGTTTTGCTTATTTTTTCAGGTGACACCGTCTTCATGAAGTCCATTGATGCTTCTGCCCAATTCAAAAATGCCATACATTGTGAGGCTATAGAAGGGAGGTGATGTGGGGAAGAAAGAATGTAGTGCAAGTGGTGGCAGGAATAATGCAGCATAGAATTATGTTGGCTGGTAGGTCTATTTGATGGAGAGGCTTTCATACTATGTTTTTGGACTCCCATGTGCTATTGCATTGACCTCATGTTGGAGGATCTTGGCAAGCTCCATGGATCAAAACATGTGTGGATGCAACAAGCTACAGAATTGTATACAACCACACATGGGTGCTTAACCTTATGAGGCAATACACGAGGTTGAGGGAGTTGTCTCGTCCTGGCATCACCAGGTTTGCAACAAATTTTATCATGATGCAATCCTTGATTCGGTCAAGGGCAGCCTTAAGGCGCATGTTTACTAGTGAGGAGTGGTCTTCCTCATCCTTTTCTACAAGCACTGCAGGGATTGTTGTGGCTGATTGCATTTTTGATGAGCAAGGGTTTTGGACACCAATGGACGAGATTGTGAAGGTAAAATTTAATTCTTTATTATGTTTTAATTTTTAATCATATCTTACTTTTATTTGTTTATTTTCGTTCACACTTATTTGTGAAACATGTTTGCACTTTGCAGTTTATTGAGCCCTTGCTAGTTCTCCTACGAGTTGCAGATGGGGAGAAGCCCGCAATGGGCTACATATATGAAGGCATGGATAGGGCCAAAGAGGCCATTAGATCGATTATGGTGGGAGTTGAGGAGAGTGCTCGTCCCCATTTGGGATATCATTGATAGGAGATGGAAAAACAACTGGCGAAGAACATCCCGTACGGCCGCATGTTTCCTATATCGACGCTTCCAATTCCCGCCATTGATTTCGATGCCGGATAAATTCTTGGTTAGAAACACTCTACCGCGGCGATGGCCGGATGTTGCCAGCTGTTACTACAGAGATAGTGCGAGGGGAGATAGATGCCTTTCACTAAGGCACAAGGAGACTTCTTTGCACTTCAAATGTACCCAAAGATTAATGGAACAACATTACTTGCCCAGGGTAAAATATATTTAAGGGCATAATTTTCATCTTTTTATATTATAATTTATTATTAAATGTTGAACTTGAACTTGAAACTTGAAATGAGATTGATTTTGTTTCTTTTTCTCATCTTAGATAGATGGTGGCATATGTTTGGTTTTGATACACCGATCCTGCAAAATATTGCCATTCGTATATTGAGCCAGCCATGCAGTTCATCTGGTTGTGAGCGCAATTGGAGTATGTTTGAGCACATACACTCCAAGAACCGCAATAGATTGACAGTGGAGAGGATAAATGACTTGGTATATGTTCATTACAACCTTAGAAACGATACGCTGAAGCACGACCGACAAAACCCGTCGATCTAGAGGGTTGATCCGCGATGCAGTGGATCCGAGGAATACGAATATGAATCTTTAAAAGACCTGGTCGTCGTGAAAAAAAGGATTCTCGTAAAGGAAAACCAGCTGAAATTTCCTCATTATCAGTCGCATCTTTCAATTTCGAAGCGAAAGATCAAAGATCTCGCTTATCTTTATCGAACGCTTTATAATATTGTTTTACTTTTTGATATTTCATATTTGTATGGAACATTTGATGTCATAGTTCATATTCCATGAGTTTTGTATACGATTTATTCAGTACATATATCTAGTATGCTATTTCCTTCGGCGGCCTTAACTACAATTTATTGTACTTTATACTTATGTGATTATTTGTATACTTATTGCATGTGATCAAATTTGCTTTTATTTGTGTTGTATTTTCAATAAAAGGGTGCTTGAAACAAGTTTTGATACCAAAATCTCTAAATTTCTAGGGTTTTTTCCGCTTTTTTCATTTTGCCGAGTCTGTGCCGAGTCCCAGTCCCGAGTCGCCCTCCGCCGAGTCCGGGCCGAGTCCGAGTCTCATTACTATGATATGAATAAATAAATTTTATGTATATTTAAAGAATAAATTTTAATTTTTTAAAAATATCTAACGTTTAAACAACATAATATAAATATTAAATATAAATATAAAATTATAAGCATTTAACTTTTTTAAATCTATAAAAATGAACACCATAAAAAACAATAGAGTTGCATTGCAAGAAGACCTAGAAGAATGGTTCACTGAAATAGAAAAACTTTTCATTTGTCTTTCTCATTTGGTGTAGGTTTTGTTTATACAAAACAAAAAATAATATTGCACGATTGAAGTTTTTTAAGATTAAGTTTAGGAAGATTCACATCAAATTTTTTGAAAATTAAATCACAGTATTTGGTACGGTTGGAAAATTAGAGTTTTTTGGGCGCGTGTTGTAATGTCCCCTTTTCAGTCCTAAGCACTTTTGTGACCGTTAGCCTATTTCCGGAGACCCGTAGGCTATTTGGAGGTGATTCTAGGGTTTCCAAGATTCTTGGAGGTTTCTTGTTTGCTTTTCTGGAGGTTATTGTAAGAGTTTGCCAAAGGATTTTTTGGGCCTTTCTAGGTTTTTTGAGATCCTTGGTGGGCAGTCATTGCTATTTTTAGTACTTAGTATTTTTAGTAAGTCACAGTTGCATCTCAAAATGTGTTTATTTTGAGTTTGGACACACTATTCTTAGCAATATGCCATTTTTAGTAAGTACTATTTTTGGCAGTGGACCTGGCAGCAGTTCAGTGCAGGATTTCTATTTTTGGCAGTGGTGGCAATTTCAGTTGATGTTGTCTTGATATTTTTGGCAGTTGGCATCTCCACCATCCTTGGAGTTTGAAAAAGGAAATATTTGCAAGTTAATTTTATAGTCAAAAAGGCCCCTTGGATCCCCACACCTAGCAAGTAACAACTTAAGTTGTTTTTTAAAAGCAAATTAGAGGCATGATTTAAGTGGACGCCTAGGAAAGGGACTTAGTGAAATTTTAATTAAATATTTTATTTCTCCATAGTGTGGCGTCCACTTTTGGAGGGAAAGAGAATTCGAACTTTTGGGTCTCAAAATCTATTTATACGCCTTCATTTGCTCTCATTTGGATATGCTAATTTATGATAATAAGGTGTTGTCGGAATGCAAAGAGATCTCCTTGGGCTTTGAGGACAAAATCCCTCTAAGTCGACTTCGGTTTCGAGGTTGCAAGATATCTCCTAGCTGAATAGTTGTGTAGTTCCATTGCAGGGGTTATTGTTGAGCACATAATGGTGATGGCTTCCTCTGTTCTTTCAGTTTTTTCTTGTTATGATGTCTTCTAGATATATTTTGGTGTGGAGTGTCGGTTTGCAGCATTGTAGGGGCTTTTTGGAGTGAGTTTCAGTTTTGGGTGTTGTTGGTTTGTGCCCTTTCCATAGCCCAGCTGGTCACCTTTTCACTCACGCTGATTGGAGAACAGGATATCTTTTTTGTGGGTGTTTGATCATTGTCTTCCTTGTACTTGGGCTCCACTTTGCTCAAATTTTGAGTGAGTGGGATTTATTGGAGCTGGTCACTCCTCCTAGGGAGGCCACACCATCTTGTTTGGGGAATTTTGAAATGGTTTGCTGTTGATCAGACTTGTTTGGGGCTAGTTACAAGCTCATATTGGACGCCTAGCCTTGCTTTGACATTTGCAAGTGGTTTGGGGTGATTCTATGGAGCATTGGAGAAGTTATGCTCATTTTTATAATTGCTGGTTGGTGTTTTAAGCTTGCAATTCGTGCATATCAGACTGCTGTCCTGTGTATCAGACCTGTAGCAACAACTCGTTTGACCTTCCATTAACCTCCGGTCCTTTCATTGAGGTATTATTGTTATGGTGTGTGGGGGTACTCTCATACATTCATTGTAGCATCTTGGGGGGAGTTTATACTTCATATTTCTATCATTTTCCTTTCATAACAGCAGCATATGATGGACTGATATATTTTATAATGAGCTTATTGTAACACCATTGGTAGTACCATTGGTGACTGCTCTTGTATTTGTCTTTGATACTCACCCCACTGAACAAGTGGTGCTCCCGTTGAATAAGTGGTCGAGCTTTCTTTATGTTACTTGCTACACTAGTTTTGTATTTTTTTTAAAAAACTAAAAAGGTGCAATGCACCCATATTATTAGGGGTAAATGCTTTTGACCGGAGCTATGAACCGGGAACAAGAAACCACAAGAAACAACCAAACCCGTGAGCACATTGGCCCAACGAAGGCACAAGGCCTGCGAGCACTTTGGTCTAGCGAGGGTTTGAACCTTGGTGGCCATCACTACAACCAAGTGACTTGACCATCGAACCACGCCCTTATTGGCTACTTGCTACTCCTGTTGAATAAGTAGTCGAGTTTTCATTTACTTTCTTGTTATGCCTACTGAACAGGCAGAGGACTTGTGTGATTGGTCGGCTTGCGGCCAAGTGTCATTTCAATTCTTCTAATTCTCGTTGAATAAGCGGATGATTTCCCTTATGCACTTGGTTTGGTTACTCACCCCATTGAAGAAGCGGTAGCATAGAGAATTTTTAGAATTTGTAAGCCTTCTCACCATATGCTCTCACCTTGCCCACATCGGGATCTGGGTGATCAAAAAGTGGAAGGCGTTTACTTTTAGATAGCTTGTTTTTCCAGTTAATGCAAGATCCCCTTCTCATTGTATGCTCTCACCTTGCCCACATCGGGATCTGGGTGATTAGAAAGTGGAGGGTTGCTTATTTAGTTGTTTATCATTGCATTTTGGCAAGTGCTAACAGGTGAATTTTTTGGAAAAAATTGGGGTGGTTATTACACGTGTGCGTATTTTATCCAATGTGTATCTGTGTCATATCGTATTTGTATCCATATCAGATACGGGGATATGTTCGCTTGGGGAGGGGTGAGGGTGTATCCGATTGTTGTAGTTAACATTTTTGGTGCAATTTCCTTTGCAAAGTTGGGTCAGGTTTGAAGTAGATTGGAAGGCAATTGACAATAACTATCGGTGATGATACAACGAGATAGAAGTGTTACAAACATTTCTATTGCAGATGCCTTTGTGAAGTTGGGTCAAGTTTGAAGTAGAGTGGATATCAATCGACAATAACTATTGATGATGGCTCAACAAGATAGAAGTGTAGGAGTAAATTGGTTAATCAATAGAAGAACCACTTGAGACACATATGAAAAGAGAAGACCAAC